>JAEIFU010000706.1:0-104802 GCA_018904235.1 Lordiphosa stackelbergi | reverse complement strand
ACTTCAAGCATATACTTCAAATCATTCAAAACTCAACTAAATAATTTATATATTTGCACAATGACGAAACCACCTTGTACGGGCGTTTTAAAGCCGCCAGCGCCAATCTATCAAAAGTTAATGGTGGAGAATCTAACCATTATACGTCCACCCATGCTGAAGATGTACTATTGGGAGAGCTTTGACATACCAGGGTGAGTGTACACTTAAGTACAGTGAAGACTGGAATTCACTTGTTTTTCCTAGCCTAAACAAGAAACTCAAATCGAATCGCCAAGAACATGAGCACACCATATCCATACCCGTACGTCAAATTCATAGTCAACCCTTGAAAATGGTATTCTGGCTTAAAAATCTGTCATCGAAAGAGGTTACCGTTACGCTGAAGCGTATCCAGAACTGCCAGTGTCAACCCTTACAGACTCGCGTGGGCTTTAATCAGTTTCGACAGCTTTTCCACTGTCCCCACCGTCGCTTGGTTCACCTGAATCAAGAGCTTCTACGCATCCAACCCGATGAGGTGCTGGCCCTCACAGCAACAGCCTATTTCTTTTTATACGGTGAACATTATCTGACCTATGAAGTGCAGTAAGTGGACCCTGTAATACCCTGTACTTTGGTTTTCTTTAATTCCCACATTTTCAGCACCTCCGACCAGCGTAAGTTCCTTTGGCATTTCAAGCTGGAAATCTCCGCTTTTGATCCGGAAAAATGTTTGCTCACCAAAGAGTTGCTGCCGGTTAATATCAAAACCTTTTGTCGAATTACCCAGCCCCTTTGGGTGCAGAATATCACCATGACACACTTGTCATTTGCCTTCACATCCCGTGATCGGGGCTTAAAGTTGCTCAATATGAATCTGACGGTGCCCAGGCAAAGTGTGTGGCCACTGCTGGTGGAGTATCGACCCTTGGACTATGAAAATGAGGTACGAACTGCGAACAAATAGTTGAATACTTAAGTTTTGACAATGTGCTCACTTAGCTTGAGGTGTTGCTGACCCATGAAAATGCCAAGGCTCGTTATAAGATCAAGGCTCGAGGTGTGCTGGCCGATGATAATAAGAAAACCGATATGCCTCTAAAAGAAAGAGAATGTGCTGATTTCCTCTATGTCATCTATCCCAATCGGGTGAGCTTTGAGATCTCTTTAAGGGATGAACGCACCCAAATGGTTAATATTCATAATTATGGACAAAAGTAGAGGAATTCCGATGGCTTCGACAATAAACATGGACCTGCCAACTCGTTTTCTTGAAAACAGCTGATAAATTGTCGAAGGGGGTCAGGAAATTATGAAACTTGTTTGATAATTGTCAGAGGTACCTTTGAAAATTGAGCACGCAATGAAAAATGTTAAAGCAAAGAAGACTAAAAAACAAAACTACAATTATTTGGAGAGCTGCGAGGTGGACAAACAAGTGGAGCTGATCAAAGTGGGCGAGTCGCAACCATTTCTATGGAATCTGGCCAATAAAATGCATTCCGATACTGGCAGCTGCATCACTTGTGTCGGAGAATCTTTTTCAGAGGCTCTCTCGTTGATATGGTTGGTGTGGCAATTGCCCAATGTATGCACACCACCCAAGTCCCAACCTCCGTAGCCTCCACAGCCCTAGGCCAATCAGCCCTAAGCCATTGCAGTCTCCATAGCCTATTATAGTAGTGTTTCCTCCGGCTTACTGTGTTAGTTTCCGTTGCTCCCGCCGCTCCCGTTGCAACCTATGTGTTCACCTACCTACGGCGAGTATGATCCTCCAGTCCATGCAGCTGGTTGTGGCTATGAATTTTCCCTCTAACAGCAGTATGTCTCAGTGGTCAAGTTCTGCTCACCCAGGCCAATACAATATTAAAGGACACAATTGACCATGGCATTGCCTATGACCTCTGAATTTCCCTCAGTGACTTTCATTATCAATTTTATAAACTCTTTTATTTTATTTGAATTAGCCCGCCAATTTCTTAAACAAACAACAGCTGAATTTTTTGCTGTTGCCTGGTCACACTACATTGTCGTAGCGGCTCATGAAATTATCAAACAATTTCAGCTCCGACAAAATTTAAAAATTTTCTACAATCTTCTTTGATAAATTACGTAGTATGTGGGCAGAATTGTAGTTTTTAGAAGTTTATAATTTACTTTGGTAAATAATTAATGATGTATTTGTTTATGGTCAGGGGACACATAGAAGAACATTGTCAAAAAATGAATTTTTACCCCAAAGTACACAAAGCACAGCTGTCCAATCAGCTAAGTCTGAAATTGAAAATCAAAGTTCGCCTTCCACATGTTAAGCAGCATGATCTCCTGGTAGTCCCGCCACGATATAAGTGGAAAAGGGCATAAGATGTAATAAATAATTTTCATTTAACTACTAAAATTTGAAAGCCAAAAAGTTTATTTATTTAAGGGGATATTCTTCATGTCGAAGCTGTTTTATGGACCTTTTTAAAAAAATCTTATTTGAAAACGCAAAGTTTTCCAATTCTGTTTATTTTTACTATGTTACAAACAGATTAAAGTAAACAAACAAATGTTTATTGCTTTGATGCAAGGGCTGTTCCAAAAGTTATCGGCCGTCAAAGTGGGCGTTCACGTTCACGTTTCCAGGATGTCTGAAATGAAAAGTTAAAAACGGTGTTATAATCAGTATAAATATAATTCTGGTCTGAACTTTGAAAAATTTTGTGATTTTTTTGACAAAAGGCGCCCATTAAAAATGAAAATCGATTTTTGGCACTTCTTTTGTAGTTTAGTGTAAAAAAAAATAGTAAAATGTTTTTCAGGTTCAGACTATAACGGTGACAATTCTGCGTCGATTTTAATTTTAATCATCAAAATCTGTTCAGTAGAGCGGTCCCCAAACCGGCAAAATGAAAAAAGGAGGTCTCAGCAGTCCCAAAGCTTATATTTGTTGTATAATTAATAATTGTGAAAATCAAAATATTTTATTTTAATTTTAAATGGGCGCGACAGGGTTTTAAAAAATAAGTAGTATTTTTTAAAAACGAAGTATTAGTTCATTTAAATTGCTGTCATTGTTCAAAATTCAAAAAGGGATCTACATTTGTGGAAATAAAATATTTACAAATTTGAATAGTTTATAAATAAAATCATCGCCGACTATTTATAAATGAAAAAAATATGATAATAGGCAAACTTTAGACGCCATTCGCGCCCGTTAAAACTCGACTTTTATCTTTTATTTTTTATTTGCGCTAATTATACATGAAATGGTCGTCGTTGATTTTATTTAAAAACTATTTGAATGAAAAATGTGTTATTCCAAAAGATGATACGAACTGAATATATAATTTCGTTGCAAAAATTTGTATTCAATGAACGTGTAAAAACTTTAAGGCTCTGTCGGGCTCATTTAATATTAAAATGGAATTTTTCATTATTAATTATAAACGAAATATTAGCTTTGGGAATGCTGAGACCTGTTTTTTTTTATTTTGTCCATTTGGGGTCCAACCTAATGTACACGGTTTTAAAATCAATCAGGATGAAGTTGATGGCTACAAAATCCACCTCGATGGTTAGCCTGGAACATGAGCAAAGCAAATTTAGTAATTCCATCTAGATTTGTAAAAACAGCAACATGAATAAACGGAAAAAAATTTTCTCATTCTCTATTTGTCAGATAAACTTACAAACAACAAAGTAAATTGTTGATTTATCTACATACATACATAGGAGCTGTATCTTCTTCTCTTCTTCTTTTTTGGCCCTATGTTTGCATCACAACCTCTTGACGGTCTCGGCCTCTGCTATTAATGCCCTCCAGTCGCTTCTGTTTCGTGCAAGCTGGCACCAGTTGTTTACGCCAGAGTTGGAAATATCCTACCGCACCTGATCCGATCATCGTAGCGGTGGGTGTCCCCACTTGCATTTTCCATTGCAGGTCCATAAACCTTCTGAAGAATTTTTCGTTCGATCACGCCAAACGCCGCCTCATCCGCTGCGTCTGCGCCGTATTGCAGGCTGGGATGATCAGCGACTTGAATCTACAGCCGAGTCGATAAGGCCCTGTCCTTCTGTCCGTTCGTCTGGATGAACAACTAGATCTCAGAGACATAGAAGATCCAGAGCAAGCACAAAAAAAAATGTTGAATAATTCCCACAATTTTTTGGATGTCGATCTCAAATTTAAAACCTATATTTATATTCGCAATATTTATAATCCCTCAAATTTTCATAAAAATAGGTAAAATATTGCCGAAGTTGAAAAATGTTACATACTTTTCGGCTCCTCCCCCCTCAGGAACACAAGAATGTTGGGCCGACTTTAACTTACGCTTTCTTTTATTAAACTTTAACCATTTTCAAAACCATTTTCTATCGTCTGCTTCACGTTGGTTTTTCATCTCTTCACTCAGCTACATCATCAATGAATTTTTTGCGGTCACCTTTAATCCACCAATCTTCCGCCTCAAAGGACATCATTCTAAGCTCTGCGAGATCAAGGTCTCAGTGTTTGAGCGTCTTTTGCATTTTCGTCGCATCCCCATTGTACTTGAGGTACATCGTATACTTGATCGTGCTACCCAGATAGCCAAGGCTGAACTGGCTGAAGTTGAATCCATTGATGATCCCAAATGGAAGGAGGATAGCTATGTGGAGCATGTCTTTTTGCATCTGAATATACGCTCAAACATGAAGAACAACCAGGAGAATGACGATGACCTGGTAGATGTGCCCGAAGGCGAAGTTATTGGCGAGCCCTCGATTTGTGTAGCCGGTGCTGGCATTAGCGCCGGAGCAGGAGATGGTCCCGTACCGGAACCCACCGAGGAACAGCGCAAAGAAATCGAGCGACGTCTGCTAATCAAGCGATTGTCCGGTAAACGCAAACTAAGCTCGAATGAGATTATTGAGCTAAGCATGGCCATTGACCAGAGGACAACCATTTTCGAGAAACTCTTTTGGAAATATTTGTGCAAAACAAACTTTATGCGCATCACTCCGGATCGACCGAGACACAGGTTTACCAAGACCTATGATCAGGTGGTAAACTATGATTGCGCTGCAGCTACTCAGGAGTATAGCACGGATATTCAACGCAGGTAGGGGTACTCGTGAATAGCGGCGGCTTATGACTTAAGCGGGTCACTTTTACTTCTAGCACCGTAATGGAGATACTCACTAGCCTGCTGCAGGAGTCTATCACTGAATTGGCCAAGAACTGGGTATTTATACCTTCGCAGTATTACGATCGGATCATTTGAGTTATTCTCTGTTACTCCTTGACTGTTCCAAATGAAATGCATTAATTAACCGCAAATTTGTGTTTGTTTTGGCTAACCGGGGAAGGAGATTGCCAACCACTTTGTTATGTTCACACCAAGCCAAATTTATGTGAGATTTGGCACAGTCTGCAGTTTTGGGGAATTTATGTGTCATGAAAGCTTCTCAGAGCCGAGCACGTAGTGAGTGGGTGTTTAAGTTTCCACAATTTATTTGCTTTTGCATTCGGTGCTTGTTTTTGAAAGCGAAAGTCGATTTTCAGTGCATTTCCATCCTTTAGTAAGGTGTGAAAACTTACATAGAACTTAAAGTAGAAAGAGGAGTGGGATATAAATGTTGTTGCAGTTAAAGAAAGGTACTCAGTGAGGACGGTTGATAGTTTTGAACTTTAAATGCAATGTGTTTACCAAATAAGAAAAAGGAATTTTGATCAAAATATAATAAACTAACTGAACTCGAAGCGACTTTGTGCGCGTTCAAGATTTTAAGAAATTGTAGAAATTGTGTTGTAGTATCTTGTAGACAGTTGCGAGTTCACAGCTGTTAAATACTGTGGCCTGTATACATGTTAAGTATTTTCCCCACCGGCCTAAAGGACCCAACCAAATTTTCTTTCTCCAAAATCTCGGAATTATATAGAAATCCCCTCCTGTCAAGTGGATGCTGAAAACTTGCCTCTCCCTCACAACCACAGTGAATTTCGGGTCTAGCAATATTTCCGTCCCACGCCCATTTCTAGTAAATATATGAAAATTGTGCATTTCACAGCAGCATCAAAACTGCTTGTGAATCATTGGGTACGTATGACTTCCTACAACTTTCCCAAAAATTAAAAAACTCAAGTTTTCCCCATTTTTGTAAGTGTGAGTCGTTCACTCTCATGCGCACTCTCTCTTTCGCACTCTTAGCAAAACAGCTTAGTCCACAATATGGCCTGAGCAATGTCCGCCCATTACAATGCCCCGTAATACAAAAATTCCCAATTTCTCCCATGCTCACTCTTTCTCACGCTCTTAGCAAAACAGCTTAGTCCACAACATGGTGGAACTAATAAGGTGAAGCCGAGCGAGACAGTGCTCTTTCTGTTTGTAGGACCAAAGGGCCAGCGCGTTGTGAATGATAGAAGCGAACGGCCATACACAAGCAGAGACAAACAAATGTTCGGCCCTCTCTTTCTATCTCACAGGCATACATCAACTTGCCCTCAGCAGAGACTGACGGCTTCACCTTGTTAATTCCACAAAATTGCCTGAGCGCCACAGCTCAGTTATGTGCCCCATAAAAACTTTGCATTGTCGTTTTCACCCACTTCGCTGTCAAATTTTCCAAATTTTGTTTCTTAGTGCGCGCCAACATCACTAAACGAAGGTCTATGTCAAATCTTAGATCTGTAGGATAAGCCGTTTTGCCTGTGGGTTGATAACATGTCAGTCAGTCGGGCCCAAGGTATACTAAACAAGGTAGGCGCACTTGCTCTCTTAACAACTTGTTAAATTTCAGTCCGTAAGCCCATGGTGTAATTATAAAAGGTGAAACCGAGCTAGACAGCGCTCTCTCTGTTTGTAGGGCCAAAGGGCCAGTTCGTTGTCAATGCTTGAAACGAAAGGTTGGTTGCGGACAAATTTTTCTGTGTTTTTGTATGTATGAGTGACTGTCTTGTATTTGTCTTTTTGCTGGTTTTAGTGTGAAATGTCAAATTACTGTGTTATTTGCCGCAAGTCGTGTGCGCGAAGCAACATTAAACATTTTTGTTAAACTTGTGTTCCTAAAGACGTGGTAAGAAAAACCATTTGGGGAGAGTCTTAAGGCATTTGTATTAAGGAAAATACTACAAAGCGAAAATTATTTTGAAGCGGTCGACTGGAAAACGACTACGTCTATAGACGTCTTTATAAAGACAGAGCACCTAAACGCCGACAATTGATGCCAAATATGGGAAAATAGGAAGCTTAAGGAAGAATTGTAGGAGTCAAGGTCCTAAAGGAAACTATTTCGACGATTTTTACGAAAAACCATCTAGGAAAGTTAAAAAAACGGAGGAAAAAAGGTTTTATGGAGTTCGGCAGGTATTTCATACGGCTTATGTCTGCATGCTGCTGCACCTCGAGCATAAAATCATTTGTATGTTTTCTTTTTGCATAGTCTCACAACACTTCAAAGGTGGTTGCGAAAAATATATATAGAGGTCGGAACTTTGGATCTGTCATCGGGCTTATGAAGCAAAACGTTGAGCTAAGCGAGGGCAAAAAAATTGTGTTACATTTTAAATTAGTTAGTCTCCGTAAAAGTCGTACAAAAATTAACTAACACAAAACAAAGCCAGCTAAAACACCAAAAATAAAACAAAAACCCCCCTCCTCTTAAAAACTTTTTAAATTCAGTCAGTAAGCAACTGTTGTAAGCGAAATATATTGTTTTCTAGTCTCGCTCTCTTTGACACAAATATAAGGAGTTGTGAGAGAGCGAGTGAGCCTACCTTGTTTAGTATACCTTGCTTCCACTGGCCCTCAGCAGATGCTGACGGCTTCACCTTATATTATTACACCATGAGTAAGCCATAGAGACACAGCTTCCTGCGTCGACAACTTTTCACTGAGATATTAGTCATCTGTTCGCTGTCATTTTGGCTCTTCGAGTCATTTTTTTTCTCTTTCAGTTATTTTTGTGACTATGTCCGTCTCCCTCTAACCACTGTGTTTTCCTATGTAGACATTAGTTTTGAGTAAAATTTTGAGTTGTCACAATGAATGTTCTCTTTGTCAGGATGGAGTTAACATCACTCAAAAAGAGAGGCGTTTCAAACTGTGCTTCTATGTTAGATCTTCTTTGGGTAAGCAAACGTTGTAAGCGACGCATCTCCGCGGACGAATTTTTTATGATTTGACACCAAGCGAGTACAGAAATTCATTACTTTCTCATTCTCGCTCTCTTTGACACAAATGTAAGGAGTTGTGAGAGAGCGAGTGTGGCTACCTTGTTTAGTATACCTTGTCGGGCCTACAGATTCATAAGTATAGATAGAACAGGAAAAAAATAATTAAAAATTAAAAATAAATATTTACCGTAGCTTAAAAACAATTCTCCCTAAATTCGGTTTAATAATACACGTAGAAATTTAAAAGAAAAATCAGGACACTGGACCAGATTAATCTTTCCTTTGATAAACTCTTTCCATTTTGATATTGGGTCTGCCAACAAGTATAAACGGTTCGGTTAATGATTTAATGGTATGTCGAACCGAACCCCGAATCGAGCCTTAGAAATGTAATGACGTCCCACATATTTTTCGCATATTGTTCCGTTCATCTTTTTTAAGAGCGGGAATACATTTTGTGTCAATAATTTCATTCTCAAAATTATTGTACTATATGGGATCGGTTAGAATATCGATTTTCATTTTGACTTCAATATTATAAAACTATTTCACAGACAAGTTTTGGTAGTCCTTAAAGTAGACGAATTTTGTATTTTTTATTCATACATTAACTTTCAAATAAAAAAAATCAATTTGAAAATTCTTCTTTTTTTCTTTTTGCGACTTTTAAAAAATCATCGAAAAATAGCTCGCGCAACTTGCACTACCTCCTTAAACAGAGTCGTCTTTGGATAATCGAGCCTTAGCACGTTCTTCTCAGAAAAAAATCAAAGCAACAAATCTTATCGATTTTAAAACCGAATTTAATTTTAATTTTCCCTAGATTTTACTCACCTGCGCCTGTGTGAGATTCTGTGTGGTATCCTTTCAATAGCCTTGTGCAATTCATTTTGTTTTGTCAATTGACAAAGTGCCAAA
This sequence comes from Lordiphosa stackelbergi, assembly GCA_018904235.1. Taxonomy (NCBI): domain Eukaryota; kingdom Metazoa; phylum Arthropoda; class Insecta; order Diptera; family Drosophilidae; genus Lordiphosa; species Lordiphosa stackelbergi. The sequence continues at coordinate 95,759 of JAEIFU010000706.1, read as the reverse complement.
GGGCAAGTGGGTGCCGGGTCTGTGTCTGCATGTGCAAAGTGCGACAAGCAAAACGAGCAAGAAAAAGACATTAGTGCCAACGTGGCTGTCAAAAACCCACCTTGCCTTAGCCTGTTCCCGCTCATGTGTGGGCGGATTTGAGCATTGAGAGAGAAACATCATTTACAGTTAGTGCGTTGACAATTGTAGGCAAAAGTGCATATAAACGACAATCAGAATGGGTGAGCACAATGGAGGGACAGTGGGGATTGACTACAATGAATGAATGTTTTGGCAATTGTTATTTATTTTATTTTAAAAAGGGGTTTGGGGTCTAAGCTGCGAGGCCTTAATGCTGCGCCTGCTTTTCAAGAAAGGTGACCACCTGATATTAATGATTAAAAAGTGGAAATTAAAAGATCCTGTTGTCGACTGCATATTTAGATATCGTTGGCCGAGGGGATGCTAACCCATCGTAAAGAGCCTTGACTGTCCTGTCAGCGACAACTACTATTCCTACCGTCAAATGCTTCCAGTATTAGATTGACAACTCAATGCAACTTTTTGGGAGTGCCTTGCCTCAAACAAAATCTAAACTGAAACTTCGGTATGGTTGTCCCTAGCGGTATTGTCCAAGTGGGCAGAATTCTCCGCCGGTTGCAGCTATTGACTTTAGCCGAATATTGGGAGCAGATATTTGAGTTGATGTGATTCAATTTAGATACGGGGGGCTCCTGTTTTTTATATATTATAACAATTTAAGCACTCTTCCAGCTAGAGCTGGAGAAACATCGATGGTAACATCGATGCATCGATGTTTTTATCTAAGCTGCAGACATCGATGATTTTTTTCACAATCGATGTTTTCGCAAACCCTACATAAACACAGACTCGACCACGCTATTTTCTTATAAAATTTACTTGGCGTCCATAAAAAAGGTAAGATGACCAATTTGCGGTTCTGTCAAGATGCCATATGCAACTATCCAAAAAAATGTGATTGGACCAAACCCTATTATGTATGAATGTGGTTGATGGTCATCCATTTACATGCTATAGTCAAAAAAACGTGCGATTTATTAAAACTCACAAATTTTCCATGATTTGAACTCCCTCTTTGAGTTCAAGAAATCTTTCGACTTCCCTGCCTTAACGCCGTGATTTCCAAATGTAAGTGAATTGTGAGTTATTAAATAAAGTGGCCAATGAAAAAGTAAAACAGTCCAAACTACAAATAATTTTTATGGCATTATTCGAGAAGTCGCCTCTCGGTGGAATAGTTTATATTTAATGATAAAGCAATTTTTCTTCTGTCTGACCATTAATCCACAATTTTACTCCAAACTCTAAGCAACTCCAAAAGCCCCCAAATAGAAACTTTACAAGAAATGTCAGAAATCCTTACCTCTTAAAAAAGGGTGCCACAGTTTCTGCGAGAAAATATGCCACTATTTCACTAATTATCCCATTAATATGCGAGATTCAGCGAAACACAAAAAATGGGAAGTGAACTTAAGTCTGTCCAAGCTGTCTGAGCCCACTAAAACATGTGGCTAAAAAAATTTATGTATTCCGGCTACACTCCACAGCTACTGAAAAGACATTCAGTAAAGCTGGACAGACCCTGTCGACCGCTGGTCATCAAATTTAAAGAATTTTGAGCGTTTTATGTTCCTTTATTAAAATATTTGATCTAGAACCCTAGAAGGAACATTGGTCTTAAGATTTATCAAATTTATTTATATTACATACATTCTCTATTTATTTTCAATTTAATCTCAAGCAAGAACGTGCTTTAGGAAGCTCTACTTACAACACATCTCTGCAGCAAAGGGCAGAATTATTTGTTTTTTTCCTTTTGTCCTTTCATACTCTTCAGAAGAGCCTTTTTAGACGCTATTTTAAGGACGATTTGACTGTGAAAAAAGAAAAAATTTCTTGGTTTATTCTTTTGGAAAACGCTTTTTTTTTAAAAGACGTTTTTGCCACTTTGAGTTTGAGTAATAATAAGATTGGGTTTTGATTTGAGGCCACACTATTAAATTCTGAGTATCCTAGTACTTAGTATAGAAAGTATTTAGTAGCGAAGTACTTAGCATCGAGTACTTAGTATTGGTTTTTTGTTATTGTTTTCCAGTTCATTTTTTGTGGGGCAACACATATAACCTTCATGGTCCTTAGTGAGGCCGGGTGCTTTTTAGGGTACCATTTCCTTTAGAAATCCTGGAGGATCTTTGACGTTTTGGCAAATGCCAATAGTTGTTTGGGGGATATTGGGTACTTAGTTTTGAGTACTTAGTATTGAATACTTAGAATCAAGTATTGAGTATCAAGTACTAAGTATCGACTTACTCGACACTAATACTGAGGATCGAGTACTAATTAGCGAATACTGAGTATCGAGTAATGATTATCAAGCGCTTAGTATCAAGTACTGAGTATCGAGTATTGAGTATCTAGTATTAAATATATCGAGGATTGAGAAATTAGTATCGTTCGAAGTATACAGTACTGAGTATCGAATACTGTTTATTGAGTACTGATTACACTTGTGTACAGTAAAAAGCACCCATTTGAACTAAACATTTTTTATTAGTGTAGTTTGGAATGGTGATCTCAAAAAACGATTTCAAAATTTTTTTATGGCTCCGTTTTTGAAATATGTTTTTTTAAAAAAGTATTATAAGTTTGCCCAGAAGGGTGCAACGAAAAAGTATATATATTCTTGATAGAGAGAGCTTTTAAGCCATTATCTCACAAATTTTCTTTTTACTGTCACGCTTAGATATGTCGGAACCAACGATGATGACTTCTTTGTAGCTGCCATACAAATGTTCGTTCGAAAAATAGGTTTTAGTAAGAAAAAACTGTTTTTGTCTCAATATTACGGTCTCAAAACAGGATGGTAATTCATGTTTTTAAGATGATTGCGAACATTGGTCGAAGTCGTAAACCGTTGAGACAAGCTATTTAAGTGTATCAAAAACTTCGGTACAGAGAAGTAAGCTTTTCTTTTGTTTTTAAATTGTTTTTGGTAGGTGCTCTTACATTTTTAGCCATGTGACTTTAGTAAATTGTATAAAATTTTATCATTGATTGTTAATTCACGATTTCATTCCATCTAATTTACGCAATAGTTCTCTAATTTCTCCTCCCATTAGTATTCACTGTACTGACAACCAACATCCTGTGCATCAATCACAGCCATTGACAGTGTAGCTTGCCACGCTTATCAGCAGCTATTTTCGCCTCAAACTGTACCCCGTTGTGCTCGTCCACACATCGTTGCTGTTGATCTGGAATCTGGTATTGCAATGCACTAAAGGATTTTTTCCATTTTTTTTTAGAAAGGAGTCTATTTTTCCAAAGCATTTAAATCTTAATAGTTTCATGTCATTTGTTCACAAATGCATTTATATTTAACGCAGCATAACAAAATTGATGACTTAACATAATCTGTTAGTACAGCAGCTGTTAAAGACAGCTAATGCTAACGAAAGCTTGTTAAAAATTAAAAGCATACTTTTCTGCTGCGATTTTCAATTACTTAAAATTAAATGAAACTTAACTGAACTGAGAGTTTTGATAAAATTCTTCCAATGGTGCCATGGTCTATGACCAGAATAAAAGGCAGCTTGTACCATTGACAACATAGTCTGCTCCTTGGCATTTTCCCATTTCCACAACATTCCATTGCACTCAAAAATTTGCACTCAAATGTTCCATTTTCAGGCGTTTCCTCTAAGCCAAAATTCATGCAATTTAAAGCTTACTAATTTTTTTAGGTTCCCTTTTTGGCTTTTGTAACAGACACAACTAGGAATTGGCTTGTCGACAACTTGTTGGCCAATTGTTGTGGTTTGACTTTGACAGAACACAACAACACTTGATAGTTTACTCAACCATTTTGTGGCGACATTTTTAACTTCTGCAGTCCAATCAAAAACAAAAAAAAAAGAGAAGAGTCTTGAGCTCCCTCCACTGCATAATTATGGCATAATTTGCAGCTTGAGTTATGCCACCGTGCATACTTTTCGGCTAAGAGCATATGGCAATTAAAAAGTTTTTATGCAAGACATTCTGCGCATTCCAGGTGGAGAGAATGCAGCTTACTTACCAGCCGGGGCGTTGTCAACCCAGTTGCTTCCTCCTGACGTGCGCTTCATAATTGAAAATCACGCTGAGCGTGAAGCGAGGAAAAGCGGTGGCAGCAGCAGGAGAAGCTCATCAGTACCGTGAGAGGTGCCCCAAGTTTTGATAAACTATTTAATTCTTTACATACACAAAAGCAAATGGTAAGAAAGTTTTTCAACTGAAATTAAAGTAAAAATAGCGTTTAGTCAGAATCTAACTGCTACGGCTGGAACAACTTAATCCAGTTCGACGGAAAATTACAAAGCAGAATGTTTGAGATGTGATTTGCACCCCAAACAAAAATGGAAATATTCTGTTGTGGAGATGACTGATTATGCAGCTTTGCACTTATATAGTTAGTCTTTGGAATTATTTAAAATTGACCGCCAAGATGTAAATATATCGATATTTTAGTTTTAAGGTACTGTCAAGAAATCTAATGATGGTCACACTGAGTGAATGACGACCATAAATAAATTAGAAATAAATAACCCGTATATGACAAACCGAGAAGAGACAAACTAGTATAGAGACATTGCAAATAGAAATCCTTGGGTAAACAGAAAACCTGTAATATGCTCTGTACCTGCAAAAGAGTCCCAACTTTTATTTAAATAGCACAAAAGACCGCGAAATAAGCTAATATTTCATATAATCTTACTTTATTAGAAAGAATTAATAAATTGGCCTTTGTAGACGGGTAAAAAGAGAAGGATCAAACGGTCCAAAAATAGCGAAATTTTAAAAATTATATAAAAAAAAATAATATTTTTCTATAATTTTAAAAAAAAAAAAAAAAAAAAAAAATAAAAAAATTAATATTTAAAATTAAAAAAAAAAACAAAATATATTTTCTATTATTCTATAAAAATTTTTACCAACACCCATTGTATACTTATGGGCAGTACAAAATAATGTCATATCTAGCCTTTTATTCAAAATGGTATGGAAGATTGTAGGATTTTTAGGGAGGAATTTATTTTAAAGCTAAGAAATAGTAGAAGCGATATAGTCAGAGTCAAAATAAAAGTGAATGTTCTTCACAAAACGCGCCAAAAAAGGTTCTAAATGGGCATTTATAGCAAATTACCAAACATTTAGACGTGATGGACTATTTCCGAAAATAGATTCGTGTTCAGCACACTAGAATCACCTGCAACCCTTACGGTTATCCAGACGGGTAAATAGGAGGTGTAGATCAAATAAAACAAAATATCAGAAAATTTGCAAAATTTAATAATTAATAACGTGATTGGTAAATTTACCACACATGAGCTAGTTAGCGGCCCCTTGTGATTTACCCTAGTAATTCTTATGATTTTTTTTGACAGGTTGTGAATTTGGCTGTTGCTTGAGAGCCAAAAGCTTAATACGTGAATGTAAATAAAAAAAAGAATGAGCAGGAAAGGCGCATGCGCGAAGAGGTCGAGATGTTATTCGGCATGTGTGAGACTCGACGAACACGGGAATCTGGTCACCGATCCGCAAGTGACGCTTAACAAATGGAGAAGCTACTTCTCTAACCTACTGCGAGTCGATGACGAATATGATGCCGCCTCTAGAGAAGTAGCGATGCCACCAATCGACAACATAGAGATAGACCCGCCTACCCAACAGGAAGTATTTTGTTTTTTTGTATTTTTATTGTATTTTTATCCCAGCACTACAAGTACAAATAAGACTTATTTTGAGTGTGCTAGTCCTACAGTCTGTTTAGCTATTCAAAGGCTAAAAAACAACAAATCACCAGGCGCGGATGAGCTGCCCGCTGAATTGTTCAAGGCTGGAGGCGAAGAATTGGTAAGGTGCATGCACCAACTTCTTTGCCGTATATGGGCTGACAAACGCATGCCCGACGATTGGAAACTAAGTGTCCTATGCCCAATCTTTAAAAAAGAAGACCCTGCAGTTTGCGCCAACTACCGCGGGATCAGTCTTCTTCCCATTGCATATAAGGTTCTGTCGCGTATTATTTGTGAACGTCTAAAACCGCTTATTAACACACTGATTGGACCTTATCAGTGTGGCTTTAGACCTGGTATATCCACCACAGACCAGATATTCACATTACGCCAAATTCTGGAGAAGACCTATGAGAGAAACCTTGAAAATCACCATCTTTTTGTCGATTACAAAGCCGCTTTCGACACACCGATAAGATCAAGGTTTTTTGAAGCCCTCTCTAACTTTGGTATACCAGCAAAGTACGTTCGACTTTGCATGATGACGTTGAGAAGCTCTAAAAGCTCCGTCAAAATAGGAACGAACCTCTCCGAACCTTTTGATACCAAAAGAGGTTTTAGGCAGGGTGATACCTTATCGTGTGACTTCTTTAATCTGCTGATGCCGCCGGTGCCCAAATGCACCATCTTTCTTAAAGATGTAATGCTACTCGCATTTGCCGATGATATTGACATTATCGGCAAAACCGAACGGGCGGTAAGCATGGCGTTTTCAGAGATTGAGAGGCAGTCGGAACTGATGGGCTTAGCGGTGAACGAGGACAAGACGAAGTACCTAGTGTCCTCGAAACAGAAGTACATGCGTCTTGGGCAATCTGTTGCAATGGGAGAGTACAACTTTAAAGTTGTAGAGGACTTTGTCTACCTCGGAACGATGATAACCGGCGACAACAACATCAGCCTGGAAATCCGAAGAAGAATCACGCTCGCAAACCGATGCTACTACGGGCTCAGTAGGGAGTTCAAGAGCAGAGGCCTCAAGCGAAGAACAAAATAAGCGCTATACAGGTGGTTTATCATCCCAGTCCTGCAATACGGCGCAGAAGCATGTTCAACATCATCAGCGGATGAGGCGGCGTTTACGAGTGAAAGATTCTTCGCAGGATTTATGGACCTTTGAAAGTTGGCGAGAATTTTCGCATCCGAAAGAATGACGAACTGTATGAGCTCTATGGGGATACTAGTCTGGTCAAGCGCATAAAGCAACAGCGGCTGCGCTGGCTGGGACATGTTACCCGTATGGATGAACAAGCTCCAGCAAAATACTTATAAGAGGAATGCGAAAGAACTGGGAGGTAGGGGGGGAGACCAACAAGAAAGGGGGGGGAACAAGGGGGGAAAAAATTTTTCAAACTTGGCGTGAAAAACTGGTGCCAGCTCGCACGAAGCAGAAGCGACTGGCGGACATTGGTTGAGCGGGGGAGCCGGTGAAAGGTTTGTATTAAAACAAACGGGCCATCAAGAAGAAGAAGAAGAAGTCGCTGTGAAGACACTGACAAGAAACACTGTCAAGACACCATCAGAGATTAAAACCGTAACCGAAACCGTAACCCTTAACAGCTAAAAGCACTTTAAAATTTGTAACCGAAACCGAAAAAAAATTTTTCTTATAACCGTAACCCTATCAGAACCAAAACAGAAACAAATATACGGGTTAGTTTCGGTTTTCCTCTACTAGTAAAAATTTCGATAAACGTAAATCAGTGCCGGGATAATATAGAGGACAGAGAAGTGTGCTTGTGTTAGTGAGCAAGAGAGACTACAGCCTGCAACTTTCATGCAATTCAGTGTTCACCGACTCACACAATCATAAGTTCGGCTCGCGTTTACACAAAAACATGAGTGACTTCGGCCCGGCTGGTACATGGGACAAAAAATATAGGCCCTTCTCTCTCTGACACTGAATTATGCATGGCCGGCTTTGAAGTAAAAAGAAAAGAGAGCGATCGAGAAAGAGTGAGCTCAGCTAACCAAAATCTTTACCCTCATCTTTCCATATATTTGTGATATTACACTGCATGCTGGCTAGTTTAGCCAATCCATAAATGTACGACTCGTCAGCTAATTCTGATTTTTTCTTTACCCTTAGGTTCTTTCTGGATTCAATGTTAATTTGAAATCAAAAACAACTCAGAATTGATCAAACTATAGTCTCACAATTTAGAGTTTAGAGAACCAATTCCGTTCGAGAATAAAGCTAACCTATGTGCAATATTTCTTGAACCGAGATATTATCTGTCTTTATCTGCCGAGCAGAAAATTAACTGTACTATATTGTTGGACAACCATAATTTGATTGATTTATCAGGGGAATACAGTCACATCAAGTTGGTCGAAAATTTCCAGCAGTTCCCAATTAAAAAACCATCTGACATCTTCATTAAAAATATGGCTTGACAGAGGACACATATTGGAAGAAAAAAAAATTAAACAATATTTCCAGATCTTTTTTAATTAGCAAAGTTTCTTTAGCAAACCACCCACACTAAAGTAAGTTTTGAGCCATTATATAGTTTTACCCTTTTATAATATTTAGTTTATATTCCGTAACCGTATTAACCGTAACTAATAACCAAAGAACGTTAATAACAAAGTACCGTAACCGATATTCCACAACCGTAATATAACCGTTACCGAAAAAACTTCATACAAATTAATTAAATTTTATCTAGTCAACATCTAAGATCACAGTCAAATTCTTTGCTTAGTCACTGTTTATTCAATGTCATATCACTGTTTAGTCACTGTCAGGTCACTGTTTGGTCACTTTTAAGTCATTGATTTTCACTGTTTAGTCACTGTCAAGTCACGTCAAGTCAGTGCTTAGTCACTGTCAAGTAACTGTTTAGTTACTGTTAAGTCATCTAGTCAAGTTTAGTCAAGTCACTGTTAAGTAACTGTCAAGTCACTGTTTAGTCACTTTCAAGTCACTATCAAGTCACTGTTTAGTCAGTAGTGTTAGTAGTAGTTAAATTTCTTAATCGGCGTAAAACCTTCAGTCTTGCAAAGGTCTTAAGTCAATTATTTATCGAATTTCCCTTCTACTCTTTGAAGAAGAGTCCTTATTTGTTATTTTATCAAGAATTAAACACACAAACACAAAGAACAACTTTTTAACCACAAAATACATAAAGAGACACAATATCGCATTATTGTAATGTTGTTTCTTTTTAGAAAAGTCAACTACAACGTCAACATCTCAGGCCCCACAGCATTTACATATCAATATATTCCCACACCACAAAGATAAGCCCGAAAGCGCCAAAAAGTATGCAACTGCAAACAGCATCAACACTCGCACACTTTCACAATATGCCAGACATGACTGCCAAAAAAAGACTAAGGAATTTTATTTATACAGTTGCCAGTTTTTGGTGTAAACACAACAACAACAACTGCAAGAACGATGCCAAAGAAATGCAAACAACAAACAAAACTAAAAGCGCATTTCGAAAATCGAAAAGACCCAAAAGAACCACAAATATGCAAACCGCACAGACCAAAAACGAGACTTTCCCCGCCCCCACAACACTGCAGGCCACGCCCTCAAATGGTAACTATATGTGTAAGTGTGTATGTATGCAGTCTGCAGGCCATGTGTACCATTACTTATATGGCACGCAGCGGGACATGAGATAAATGCATGGAACGCGCACAATTAAATATTCAGAGCGAATATTTTGTTGCTTTCTGTACAGGCAACTCGAAAACCCTCAAAAAAAAGAGGTTAACAGGAAAAAGTTTATCTGTTGTGAGACATTAGCTAGAGTGGGATGGGTATATTTGTTTGATATTTGTATTTTTGATGCACCAAATGCACCAATTTTCCACACTGTTTAATGCTTTAATTGCATTTTCCTAACAATTCTCATACTTGGAGGGTTGAGCAAAATGCATCCACCGCACAAAAGCTTAAGAGCTCCTCATATTTCTATTATTATTATTTTTCGAGGACTGACAATGAAAGAGGGTCAAAAATGTGCACACACAAACAGAAGCGCATACACACACACACTTACACAGTGACATCTACATGGATATAAACAAGAATGACGCCGTTTTGGTACACCAAGATGTGAAGGAGCGGCGGGTCCAGTTAGTAGCTCCAGCGTGGCGTATACGTAATTTGCATTACAATGAACTCGAGCTGGCACCACTTCCCATTCCCCGCATGGCTGCAAGGTGTATAATTTTGATAGCATCCTACAAAAGCAGGCGATGTGGCATTGGATGGGTGGCACTGCCATGGCAAAACGCTGCATTTCAATTGAAATAACAATAATTGTTTGCAGCAACAGCAACTGCCTCCCCTTACCCTACGCTCCATTTTATAGAATTGCTTTGTTTTGTGGCTTGGCAATTCTTGCTCTTGCTTTTGCTTTTGGTTCTGGCTCTTCCTCGCATTAAAAATGAAAAAAAGAGGATGTTGAGTGTCAGTCTGAGTGTCTGGAGCCTTCTGCGATTAAACAAAATTTGGGTTACACAAAAACCTTAAATTCTAAGGAAGCTTCGGTTAGGGAACCGGATCTTTTATGAGTGGGGAAATAGTGGTAACACCTGAGAGCCTCTGTCCAGGTCAATCGTGCAATTCTGCAGATAGTGACTTGCAGTATTTGGGAGTAGCTTATTGGTGTATTGTGAGCCTGCATTTTACCATAGGCATCCCAACAGCTTTCTTAGCGGGACGTAATTGCCTAGTAGTCTGAAGGAATGACTTATGACAAAGCCACCCACCAATTCGGTAATGATATGTTACAGTTAGGAATTACATTACGTAGATATTAGCCTTATTCTTCTTGTGGATGTTAGTAGTATAAAAAAATATTTACTTTTGACTAATACTTGCTCGATTTGTAATCTATTTATTTAGTATTAATTGTACTTAGTTCAAATTTCTTACAGCAGAATTTTCACCATTATTTTTGCCTGTTTTAAAGTTTAATCATGCTATGTACATTCATTTGTAACCAATGGATATTCTCAGAAACTGACATCTTAATCGATATTGTTATTACATCTAAATATCATAAGTAGCATTTATAATTTGACTGTCCAAGCGAGTCCTGCTAGGCGTCATTATTAATACTACTCCTGAACACTCAACATTTATATGTGGGCGGTTCTGCTAACACAACTTTTGATAAGAAACTTATTAATGAAGAATGAAGAATGACATTAGAACTGTTTAATTTTCAGATTTTTTTTGCACGTGATACCCGTAATCAATGATCATATACGTCGTATAGTGCAATGCAAATTCCGTCAAGCTTGAAATGGGGCTTATTTTCCAGATAATTCAATCGAATTAATGTTGTCCATTATTCGATGTGTGCAAGGGGGAGTTTGTGTGATCTTTCTAACAATCAAATATTTTTCGATTTTTTACCATATATTAAAAAGGTTGAAGGCGTCGGCCTCTGCTGAGGCAACTATGTGTATGCCTAGGTTCACAACTTATTAATTCCATCATGAGCACGCATTATCGACAAAGTGAGTACAGATTTTGACAGATTGTGCTACGCAAAAGAAAAAAGATAGTTCTTCTTAGACATTTTTTGGAAGGAATCTATAACAGCATTTACACATTTTATATCTAATATTTATTTGTTTTCCATTGCTTTCATAAACTTCTCTTCTTCACAATCAAAAGCCGGATTTGTTGACAACTAAATTTAGAGTGCGCGCAGCACAATAAACTGAAATTATAGAATCCTCCAGGTATTCTATTGAGGTTATTTGGAGTAACCTTCATCATCATTACATTCTTCATAGCTGCATCCATTTTTGCTCTGCAGTTGTCACTTAAAAGTCCTCCCGCTCGAACCTTTTTCGCTCCTTTATCGAAGATAGTATAAATCTGACCTAGAGAAATGTCGTATGATTTGAGATTTTCTTGAATGATACAATTTAGATTACAAGAAAATTCTATATTTTTCTGTATGTGTCTAATTTTTCGAAAAAGTGGTCCGGTACGGGTTCAGGTTCAGAAATATGTCTTAGGGGTTCGTTTAACGGTTCGGTTCGACCCAAAAAAACCCGAACCGGACCGGTTCTAAGGGTTAAGGCAATAAACTGCCTATTTCAGGTAGCTAGAGCGCATGAGTCAGGTTGCGCGCGCCCATTTGTATGTTTTTTTTTTTTTTTTTTGGTAGGCGATAAAAGCATCGACAGCCGTCTCAATCTCTGGGTTGCGACTGAAGTGTGGGACTCCAACCCACTAAACTACTTCTCCCCGATTCCCGGTGGCACTGTCGTGAGGTATTACTCCACCGGGGGGGAATTGCCCAACGGGCTCATCTAGGTTTCTCTCCTATGTGAATAGTTGCGCTGTCTTTCTGCGCTACGCAGGCTTTGGAACACAACTGTGGCCATATTGCAGACTGCAGACCAATTTTCCGTAGATTCTAGCATGATACTCAACAGGTTGATAGCGGCTGGTGTCCTCCCTACCCGCATGCTTAAATCTTGTCGTTCTTCATCGAACTTCGGACAGATAAAAAATACATGGGTGGCCGACTGCCCTGTTCAGTCTGAGCAGTACAGGTCGTCTTCGTGTTTGAACCTATGTAGGTATGATTTTAAACATCCGTGTGCCTTAAGAAGTTGCGTCAAGTAGTAGGTCACCTTTCTGTGTCTTCTGTCCAGCCATAATACTATGTTTGGAATTAGCTTGAACGTCCATCGCCCTTTGGTCGATCTTTGCCACCGCTCTTGCCATTTCATCCGTGTGGTCTCGCGAATTTCCGCTCTTCGCATTTAGGGCTAATGCATCCTGAATCAACAGAGAATAGTTCAGCAGCTTTCTGTGCCTTCAGATCTAGCGGGATCAGTCCAGCCACCATCAGTGCAGCATCGCTGGAGATGGTGCGGAATCCGCTGCACACCCTCAGTGCACAGACCCTTTGGACTGCATTGGCTGCACGCAGATAGGTTGGGTATCTCGACGCTGGTGCCCAGACCGATGCTGCGTACAGGAGGGTGGAGCTGACTACCCCAACAAGTAGTTTACGCCGGGACTGCCCTGGTCCTCCAGTATTGGCCATGAGTCTGGACAGTGCTGCTGCCGTGCCGCTGGCTTTCTTGCTGGCGTACCCTAAATGATCCCTGAAATTCAGCCTATGATCGATCATCACTCCCATGTGTGTATGTATGTGTGTGTGTTTCAATTGTATAGGTTATTTTAGAGTCGGGCTACTCGACTGCAACGCTCTTACTTGTTTTCAAGAGTAAATTGTCCATTTTTCATGTTTTTTCGTCATATTTTCCGAATTTTACTTATGCCGGTTGCATATGGTATGGCGATTGTATTTTTTATTTTATGTAGCTAACAGCTTAATACTTTATGGGTTAAGAAATAAATAAAAATGTTGTAAAGTTGACACAATGGCAAGGACGTGCCTTAATGTTAAAAAGGTCTAATGCAGAGGTGCCCAAAGCCAGCTTACTGCTGCGTAGACACCAATACAACTGAAGAAAATTTTATTCAAGTAACAACAACCTCAAGAACTAGAAAGAGAAAACTGAATAATGTCTGCTGTTGTGTGTATCTGCATGTCTCTGTCTGATACATACAAAATCAGTCGTCCCCCAACCACAAAATCTATATTAAAGACAACGTAAACGCGAATTGATTGTGGCTTTCAAATTGTCAGGGTAATCTAGTTTTTTCTCGAACTGTGAGCAGTTGTGTCATTCTATGAACGCACTTTCTTTTAGACTCACACAGTAATGCTCTTCAAATATTTTTATAGCTCTTCATTATTTTACAAAGTCTCTTTCACTCTTGTTGCCCACCAAGAATTTGCATTACTTTTCACTCAAAAGTTCTCCAATTCCAATGTCACAACATCATAGATAAATTTTCATGTGCTTTAAAAGAAAAAAAAAGCAACTCAAATCCCACATGTCCTGTGCTGTGGATGATGGGGACGAAAACGATGGCATGTAGAAAATTCTCAAAGCGTTGGTAAAAGCTATGGCCAGAGTCAGAAAGCCAAAAATTGTTGTAATTAATCACTTTAGAGGTAGCTAAAGCTTTTTGGACCATAAAAATGGCAAGCCAGGTGTAGCTGCCTGGTCCCTGTGAGTTAACTTCATATGCCATTTAATTGATTTATATGTGTTTTAATGAAGCAGCAAACTTACCTTAATCCAAGGCACGAACACACACACACACACAGACAGAGTGCCAATGTGTGCGTGAAAAATGCATTAATTGAGCGTAATTAATATCCAAATTATTGCTACCGGGCTGTTATGTAATTCTCACCTAACAGTCGAGAGATTTTGCTAACTAAAATGCATTTTGGAATTTAATCTGCATCAATTTGCGAGCATTTATAATTGAAATGCATGTATTTTCCACATGGCATACCAACAGGCGTTACACACGCATAAATTAGCCCCTGACCAAAAACAAAACCAACGAAATGTGTGTTGATTAGCCTGCACTATTTTGCAGTGCACTGCAAGTGAAATATGCATGCAATTTGGCCTTTTTTTGTGGGACTTTGGTTAGGCTGTCTGCTCGTTTGTGATTAGTTTCCATTATTGCATTTACCAACTGTCAAATGACATGCTAGAAATTGCACCAAACTTAATCATTGCTAGATAAGTTTGTGCTTCCGCTTGGCACTTACATCCAAGGTCCAGTTTACATAGGAAATGCAACATTTTGCAAGCGGAAATGCAGTTGAGTAACTTTTTCCTACTAAAGCTTAAGTGCCAACCAAGCTCTAGGAGTAGGAACAGGATCTCTTGCTCTCTGTGTCAATTCGAGTGCCCGGAAGTTGTCGCATTTAAATGGGAAAACTTTAACCAACAAATATGCACTAGAATAAATACAAAAAAGGGACCAAACAGAAACAATAACAAACGAAAGGATGCAGAAGTCAGAGTTTTATCTGTTGACAACTGATAACAACAAATGGACAGAGCTGGTTAGTAGTCGATGGGCAGCGGAAACCACATTGGCATTTGAGGGAAGGAAAGCCTTTCATACACACGCATTCACACACTCATAGAGAGCATTTGCAAAATATGCCTTGACACACAAGACATTTTCTTCAGTCCGTTCGCCATCCCCGCAGCTATTTATACGTTCAGCGCAAGCTGAAAAAAGTGTATAATATTTTGATTAATAGTAAGTCAAATTTGAACTATAAAAACAGCTGTGTCATTTACCCGCTCCAAATTAGTAGCTTTGATATAAATACTGTTTACAAAATAAGGCAATGATTCAAATGATTAAGTTTATTAAAACTACAAAAGTTTGAAGAAAGAGTTGGAAGATAGATAGTTTTCACTTAATTTCTAGTTTGGAGAGGAGGCATACAGAGGCTTATTAAAATTGGAAGATCACATGAGTCTATCAGGCCTGTTTCCGTTTTCGATTTCAATAAATTCATAGGAAATCGGAATTCTTAAATGTTCCCGCTTCAAAAGACCGACTGTGTTTACCTGCTTTTATCCAATTCCGATCAATCGAATTCTTGATTAAATATTCAACTTGACTATGTTCAACTATTGCAAAGTTGATTTTATGATATTAGTTTTTAAATCGCGAATCGAATGCCAAAAAGGCTTAAAAAATAGTAAGAATGAAGAATAAGAAAAAAACGTTAATGCCAATTAAGCGAAAGATCATGCCAGGATCAATGTATAAGCACAATTCATGTATATGGGATCGCCATGGTAACAAAACCGTTAAATGCTTAAGAAACTGCTTATATATAACCATGATTATGGCAATATTAAACAGCAGTTAGTACCATTGATGACCAATGTTACGAAATATAGTCAAGATCATAAAGAATGTTTCAAACCACTTTCCGTTACTGAAAAATCATTAATTCGCGGAAAAATACCAAAGAGGATCAGAAAACGTTACAACGTTACGTCCGGATCCGGAACCGTATATTGAAAAGAACCGATTGAAACTCAGAACCGGAACCGATATTTTTAATTTGTTGTATACCGGTATCCGAGAACCGATATTTTTAAAACCGAAAAGACCAAAAAGAACCTAAACGTTGTACCGGTACAGTTTCGCTTCTAAGCATTTTTTTTTATAATTTCCATAGCTGCCCACAGTCAGTTTGTCATCGCTATATTCAGAGCTGCTAGACATCGAAAAAGTGTCATCTCTAACTGTGAAAGCGGTAGAGATGAGAGAGTAACAACAAATATTTTTTCTGTCTGTGCATGTATGTATGTTTCTGTGCAGAAGACGCGGTAAATTTTTGATGATATTTCTATTCGTGTTGGTGCTGCGTAACTGCATATAGCAATTAGTTTAGACACCGCAAATTACGTTTTGGTGGGCATGTCGAGATCTAATTTCGGATTTTTTTTTTTTAAATGAAAAATAAAAAATTTTTTAACTGTTCGGTTTATAAAAGAATGACCCATATGTAAGCTTCGCGACTTTTCTGTGAGAACATACAAATAATAATAATAATATATGAAAAGCAAAGCTCTATTTGAAGATATTAATTGTTGTGCTATTAATTTGTAAGATTGAAATCAATAAAACAAAAGGACAACTAATAAATATTTGTTTATTTAAAGTGACTTTTCTTTTGGACTTTTTACAAGGTGCGACTACCGAGTTAAGGATGAAACGCAAGAGACCTAGCTGTAAAATTTATTTGTGAGCACAGTATTAATCGGATCTTTGACCTTATAAACCAGGGGGGGCCATCCTCAGCTCATATGAGCCGAAGTCACTCGTGTTTTTATGCAAACGCGAGCCGATGTTATGGTTGTGTGAATCGGTGAACACTGCATTCCAAGTAAAACTGATGTATTCTCGAGAGAGCTCTCTTGTTCACCAACACAAACACACTCTTTTGTCCTCTCCATATGGCCGCGTCTGTTATAAGCCAATGGGGCCGAGCACGTACGGTAATTTACATGCACTAATGCCGAATGCTTGCGAAGTCATTCCCCACTGAATGTCTGAAAGTCAGTCGCTGTCACCTTTCCATTCTAGACATTAAATTCCGTGGAACTCTATTGCCGATTTGCACATTTTCTATTCTCTCTTCTTGGGAACCCAAACGCAAACTTCTATCAGGTGATATTTTTTCCAGTGATCGGCTGACAGTTAAACAAAATATGCTCAATCTGAACCATCTACTTGTGTCCTAAATACAATAGTGGTATTCCTGAAATGATTTGATTTCGTGAAACAGCTGATGTGCTAGGAAAATGCAAGGAAATTTAGGTCATACTAATTGATTTCGTACAATCAGCTTCGAAACTGGTTTCGATTTGCTTTCGTTTTAGTGTGACAGTTCTTTTAGAGAACTGATTGACTTGGTCAAAGATGTTCATGGTTACTTATCTGCACAGCTCTCCTAGAAAGTTCGAAGTTACAAATTCTTCAATAATTTTATTCTGCCCTTCCTCTTTGGATCTGTCAAACTGTATACGTGTCTAAATCAAAATGCTTTGCTTTTGCTTTCACGAAAGCAAATCAACTTTCAGGAATACCACCTATAATTGATCAAATTTATTGCTTTCTCAAAAAAGGCAGTGACTTTTTCTTTCTACTGTGACTTGATATTTTCACACTCGTTACAAGTAGCGGGTAACGGCTATTGGCTCATCACTAATTATCGGCTAAGGGAAAATTATTTCCCATTACTAGCGCGCTTTGTATTAAACGTAATAATAACACCTAAAAAAAAAAACAAATAAATAATAACAACAAATTAAGAAACATCATTCAATATAAAAATGGAATTAGTTAAACGTGGATTTTTGCGTGCGTGCAAGAACTACAGCTGTCTCAGCCATGAACGGATAGACTTCATACTGACACGGCTTTGTCAGATACATGGAGTAGAGAAACCCTCGCCAAATGGACTCAAACTTTTTGTCGACGAGATCAAAACTTCCATTGCAGAGTTTGACCAGACTCTCGTCTTTATCAAGCATCCAATCATGGGCGAGGAATGTTTGGTGTATGCTAAGACCGATGCTACACCAGAAACCATTTTGAATACTGGGCTCGTGGTCGAGGAGTGTCAATTTTTCTCCTTACTTTTGGATAAAATTGCTCAGCAGGAGGAGGGTCGAATTCCCTGGAATGCCGCTTATTCTGATCTGGCGTTTCAGAACTCAGCCAAGGCGCCAAAGAAGAAACGCCTGCAAACGTGGCTGCAAACAAAATGGGATACAATGGGTTACTTTCTACAGGTGAGCAAGAGTTGGAGTTCTATTATTTATTAAATTTCCTTGACCGATCATTATCCATCAGGTGGGAGACTTTGTCTATCTTGGTCCCCGGAGTATTGTGGAGTTTGCATTTTATTTGCGGACAAATCATCCGGACACAATTAAGGAGTGCACGCTCTGTCATAATATTGTGATGTATGATATCAAGTGTGGCTCATGCCAGATACAATTCCATCGGGACTGCATCAATACATATTTGCGTACACGCTCCAATTGCCCGTCCTGTGGAGAGAAATGGACTACACCAACACGCCGCTCTACTTCGACTACATGAGAGCGACGTTTATTTAGATTATTTAATTCGTATGTTATCCAATCCCTATGCGAATAAGAGAGTGAAGTGCTCTCAAATGTAATATGAATTTATGAATAAAAGATGCTAAAGATGCTTCTTCTACCTAAGTGCAAGACAAGGTATCTGTAGACTGCTGGAGGAAAAGCTCTGACTAGGCCATTTCCCAGGTTTGTCATACTTCATACTTGGGGCCCATGTTTTAATGACATACTTGCCGAAGCTAGAGGCAGTTCAAGAGCTGCCAATGCAGCCAAAATAAGGGACTGTTTGGTGGTTTCTTACGTACTTCTCGAAAAAAAAATGAAAATCGCAACGTTAAAGTCAATGCAGCAAAGTACCATCTGATGATTACCAATTTTTTCTTGCCCCAAATGGAAAAAGTGAATTTGGTTGACATGTAATTTCAACAAGACTGTGCCACATGGCACCCGCAACCATGGATCAATTGAGAGGCGAGTTGGGTGAGCAATTAATCTCAATCGTATGGTTTGATCGTATGATTTGACCCAACCCAGCGGCGCAAATTGCCATTACATAATGGGTTACTCCTGCGTTACTTTGCCATCAGTATGGTGGAAATACTCACTTAGATTCTGAGTTATTTTTAACCACCGTGCTTTCCTATCGACAATAATTTTGAGGGTAATTGTCTAGTATAGCGGCCTACTCTCAGAAAATTCCAAAAAAATTCCCTTCGATAGATCGCGAATTATGAAGAATTTTCATGCAGAAAAAACGCGGGGGTCATCCGTGGTTTCTTTTTAAACGAATTTTAAAGTTGTAATTTTTACATAATAAAACATATTCGGGGGTGTCACAGAAATCTCTAGAGATTTTGGCCTCAGAGTTGGTTTGCAAATCGCTCCGAAAAATTTAGTAGAGTGTCACAGAACTTCAAGAGATTTCATTTTCTTATTTGAAAATCTAGTTAGAACAGAAGCTGTCCCAATTAAAGTTCAAAATCGCTAAAAACAGGGCGCATCTCTCGCAAAAAAAAATTTCCCTAATTTAAGTTATGGGTTAATTTGATGTTAAACTGAAATTGTTTGATTGTGGTAAATGTTTTATGATGCATTTTTAAAATTATAATTCAAATTTTATTCACATTTTTATAAATAAATTAAAAATTCAAATATTTTTGAGCCAAACATGATATAACTCTCAGCCCTTAATGCGCTGGCTGCCAACCGGAGTGGAGCCACAATCGCCAAACGGCGCCACTGATGTGGTTGGTTTAGATTAACATGAAAGACTTTGGTTGTTTTTCCTAATAATTATTGAAACCCTAATTTCAATGTTTAAACTAATTAAATTATTAATTCATTTAATGCAACACATACAGAAAAATAATTTTTGTTTACAGTTCTAAAATTAGTTTGCTTGTCAAAATTGTTTGGGTGGTGAATTTAGCTAAATCTCCCGACAAGTGAGAGATTTGAAACCAACCGAAAGAGATTTCTGTGACACCGAGAATTGGTTTTGGGTTGGAATTTGGTTGGAAGAGATTTCTGTGACACCGCTGATTGAGTTTTGAAATGTGTCAAATTTAATTCAAATTTAATTGGTTTATTGTTCATTCAATAATTCTAATCAAAATGGAGTGCACGAATTGCAACTTTACGGTGTCGAAATTTTGTCTTTGACGAATATAGAGGTTATTGATTATTTAAAGCGTCACAAATGTTTACTACAAAGAAAAATGTGGAGGAGAGTGTTGTTCTTATGACTGTAAGATAGCAGTAAAGATGACGGCAAACTATTCTTTCGGTGCCGTAAGCTTGACAGTCAAGTCGATCAGAAAAACACGAATCAAGCCCTAGAAAAGAAAACTGCTGGTACCACGTCCATTGAGGAACTGTTTAAGCCCAGCATTCGGGTGGCAATTAACAAACAGACTATTCGAGATGCGTGTTTTTCTCTGTGCACTGCTGATGGAAGGCCGTTTGCTGTGATGAACGACCTCGGATTCCGACAAATTCTAAGTTCTTATGTATGATATGTATAATTTTCATGGCAAGCACACGCGAATGAAATTTTTAATTTATTTACACATACATGTGTACTGCTGCTTACCCACTTTGGATCTCCATGGTAACAAAACCGCTCAATGCTTAAGAAACTGCTTTTCAAGACCACAAATATGGCCATTTACAACTACATTGCCATAATTTTAACCATGCTTAAGCCCGAACCACGGCTGAGCAAGTTCATCCAAAAACACAACAAAAAACTTTCAAATCCAGACGACGGCATTGGAGTATTGTATTTTTTAAGACCTTTTTTATAATGGGATTTACGCAAAGTGACGTCTTCTCCCTTTTGGATAAAAATTTATCCATTAAAGAAACGGACGAGCCTCTTTGAGAATTTAAGCTGCTGATATCCTCCGAGTCAGAATCAAAGTCGAAGAAGTCGTCATTTTTTTAAGTTTTCTTTGGCTTCGTCATTTATTATGTCGGTTTTAATACTTTGAGCAATATCCGTTTTGACTAGTTCCACGCAGTATTGTTGTTTTTGAGAATCTATGCATCCAAACCAGGTTTTTTTGAAGCGCGGGTGAGTCAATGCAGCAACAATTGATTTGTAAATGGATTTGTACATTGATTTGTAAATAAAACAATAGTTGAAAATGTAAATTTGATTGAAATTTTAAACTTAGTTGAATTCAATCAACTAAATTTAACTTTAATTAAATTTAATCAAGTTGATTTTAGTCAAGTTGAGTTAGAGTTAAATTTAATCAAGTTGAATTTAATCAACTGAAATTTTAGTTGATTGATCAACTAAAAAAAAATTTCAATCGATTGAGGCCTTCTCTGCTATATATGAATTTAAACTACGTTTTGAATTCACATCACCACTATTTTAGACACTTAAATCCCACTCAGTCAAACATTAAGTATCCCTGTCATGGTACATTATCGTTTGCCTTGTTTACATCTCGACTGGGATAAAAACTTTACCAAAAATTTGCACATGTCCATCTCCGGCACACAACAACTGTTTTGCTTAATGAGCTCCCTTCTCCAGCTGCAACTCAATTTACAGTCGTTGTCATGCATACGAAAATTGTTATTAAGAGACGGTGGGTCGGCCTGTTCCAGCTCCTCTTTAGCTAGTTCTGGCCTTGACAAGGAAACCCAACAATTTATCTCAAAATAAATTTGGCGCAACAACTGTTGAGGTTACCAGCACCGCAGACGCGTAATTTCCAGCATGCTGGATGGGGAGTTTAGGGACAGGGCATTGTTGTTCTTGGTGGCAAGCCATAAACGTGTTACCAAATGTCAACAGGCATTAAATTAAAATACCGTAAAAATAACAACCATAAGCCAAAAAATCAGCTACTGAAAGTGACTCTGAGATTTTCCTGCGCTCTTGCGGCATATGAGTATGAGCACCGCGAGAAAGCAACAGCTGCTTGATGATGGAATGAACTTGCTTTATACTTGTCTCGTTCAAGCTCGTTAGGCAAGCCAGATGAGTGGATAAATTCCACCCATTATGGATAAGAAAAATTGGCATATTATTCGTAATTATTATGGAAGGGCAAATAATATTTTTGTGTGAATAAAGTTGTTAATTTATTTATTTTTTTTAATTTTTATCGGAATATTGGTATAAAAGTAAGCTTGCAATAAAACTAAGTAGTAAACAATCAGCTGCTTTGGTTAGAAAATTTTAATATTTTAAAAGGTATCTGCTTAAATTGATAGTTCAAAAACAAATTAAGATGAAATTGGAAAAGTAAAGCCTTGTCGAGGCCATCAAACCTTAAAATATTTGATTTTGGATTTTTGATAAATTCTCTCTAAAAAGTACTGAATTTTTTGAGCCATGTAGTGCAAAGAGCAAGAAAAAATATTACTTTTCCTATAAGGCAGGTAAGGTCTAATGTACCATAAACATTTTAATGAACGTAAGTATTTATTCACTAAAATAGTCTAATTATTTAGTTTGCGACGCACTGTTCCTAATAAGCACAGAGTTAAGAGAGCGAACAAGAAACCCTTCTCATCTTTCCCTTATTTGCATTTATTTGTTATTACGCTGCCAAGTTACTCTTTTTTTGAATGTGAAAAAACGAAAGATTTACAACATGCTTATGCATGTTGTTTGCTGAATATAATCATATGGAAATATATGGACTATTTATAAATAAAAAATAAGATAAAAAATACGTATAGTTATAAAAAAACTTTACAGACTTTCGCCCCTGTTAAAACTCACATTTTTGTACTTTTGTTTTTTTGTACGCTTATAATAATACAGGCCGATATACTAACCGCTGCGTCACACCCCACCACAAGAAGATATACATAAGGACCCCGAAATATTGCTGAAGACGTGCATAAATCCATTTTAGCTTCAATACGACAAAAGTAAAAAAATATAACAGATAGCTTTGTATTGTGTGTTTGGCGTTTTAATATCGTGGGGCCAAAGCACTCTGATTCTGCCTAATTTTAATTTATTTTATAATATGCTTTGGCTGGTGTTCTTTTATGCTGCAGAAAAAGGGCGGCAGAAGAGTTTGAGATGTCACATTTGAGATTTTTTAATATTGTGGTATGCCAGCAAGCCGAAGCCGTGCCATGCTTGATTGCTTCTGCAAAACTAGCGCTTTTTTAACCAAATTTTAAATTTGTAAAACAGCGCTTGTTTTGCAGAACGAGCATGCACGGAGCGTGGTTATTTGATATATACTTTAAGTGACGATCTAAATGTGCCTCAAACTCTTCGCCGCCCTTTTTATGTCGTTATTTGATATATATAGTATATGTAACTGTGAAAATATGTTTAATTTTGGGAACAAAGTTGAAAATTGTAAGACAACCTACTCTGTTTGCCATAAATCGATATTTTATTGAAATAGTCGTTGAATACTTCAGATCAAGCAAAATTAGCATAACACTGTAACATTTATTAGAGGACCACAAACAACATTTTTATACCCTTGGAGAGGGTATATTAAAATTGTCCGGATGTTTGTAACGCATAGAAGGAAGCATCTCCGACCACATAAAGTATATATATTCTTGATCAGCATGACGAGCTGAGTTGATATAGCCATGTCCGTCTGTCCGTCCGTCCGTCCGTCTGTTTCTATGCTATCTCCTCCGTCAGTTTTAAAGCTATCGCAACCAAACTTTGCACGAAGTCTTTTGGTACAAATACGCTGCACATTTGTCGGAACCGGCCGGATCGGATGACTATAGCATATAGCTGCCATAGGAACGATCGGTTGAAAAAGTAGTTCTAGTGAAAAAAACTTTTTTGTTTTCAATGCTATCGCTACAAAACCTCGTATTTATAAGTTTTTTATGCTTTCACATAATTTCAGCAAGTTTTATGCAAATCGGGCAACTATATAGTATAGCTGCCATACAAAAGATAGATCTGAAAAAAGTTTTAGTATGAAAAACTTTTTTGTTTTCAATGCTATCGCTCCCAAACTCGTTACTGATCAATATGATATGCTAACACATAATTCTGTCAAGTCTGATTCAAATCGGATGACTATAGCATATAGCTGCCATAGGAATGATCGGTCGAGAAAAATAGTTTTAGTGAGAAAAACCTTTTTTGTTTTCAATGGTAGCGTCTTTGTACGTTTCAGTTATAAATATTATCTGTCTCAACACAATTTTAGAGAGTTTGATCAAAATCCGATGAATATATCGTATAGCTGCCATATAAAAAACTGGCAGAAATATATCATGCTCCAAGGGTATATAAATTTCGGTCGAGCCGAAGTTAGCTTTCCTCTATTTTTAATAATGAGGTCAATTTTCTTGCTTGCAATGAAGCACTCTACTCAGAAAGTTAATTTCATAATTTTGGTGAAGCTGGTTTTACCCTAAATGGTCAATGTTGTTCTAAGGCAGTTGCTGGTACAAAAATGCCTATAAACCGCGAGAAACAAGGCTTCGTTGGCAAAACTGAAAACGCAGATCTGTCTATTAGACCTTGTTTATGGCCTATGAATTGGATTTGTGGGTGAGTCTGTATCCATATCGCGGTTTTTTGGCTGTCGAGTACCATCTCTTAGGGACATGCAATAGCCCATTATACCATTATAAACAACGATTTTAACAAAAATCTACCGTGCGCTTTTCAAGATATTCAAGAATGAAGGTTTAACTCCTTCTAAAGGTAGCTTATCCGTTTGTATGTTGCAAGTTCTAAAGTACCCATTAAACGCGAACCGAGGCTTCATTTAAAAAAAATGGGTATGAGGTGATGCTTACAAAGGTCCATTTTATCATAATTTAAGGGTCTTATGCCCGGCTTTTAAAAAAAAGTTGGATTTTGTCGTACTGTGTTATACAACATAAAGCATGAGATAGGGGGATGAGACCATGACCTTAATAATTTCATACTCAGGGGTCCAACGTAATGTACATATTTGTAAAATAAACAATTTTTGTCCAATTCCCAAAACATTTTTGCGCTGTGGCATTTAATGTGACACTTTGTGGCGCCATGTTAACCCAGCATTGGAGCAAGATACGCCTTTATCTCGACTAGCTGGACCGGTAAATTGACAAGTTGTGCTTTGTTTTTTATAATATTGCGTCTTTTCAGGGATAAGATGTGCTGCCCATACCCTTCAGTTAGCCATCAACGCAGTTTTGAAAAAGCCTGGATTCTGTATACGAAATTTGAGCTTAGTACGGAATAAATAAGATTTGAAATGGAGCCGCATTTGTGTGCATGATTTGTCAAAGTGATATTTAATACCACACAGAAAAAAATGATATGATCTGGGGCTCAATATTATATTTTTTCATATCAATAAAAAGCCAATATGGCAAACTTGAAATTAAACTGTTCGAAAATATCAAAGTGAAATTTTCGGCCATATCAAAATGATATTTTTAAGATTAAATTTATTTTATATAATTTCATTATTACAAAGCGAAAAAAACTAATTACAAATGGCAATTCAATACAAACTTAAGTTTTGTTTTAGCAGAGCACTATTTTTTATTGTGTTATAGAAATAGAAAAAGAACGAATTTATAATTTCTTCACCCCGTCGCCTTGACTGGGGATCGAACTCGGGACCACCTGCACGTCACAAATTGGCCTGGCATCTTACCGAACTAAGCTAACAGGCATGCATTTAGACGCTGTGAGCCTACTTATACATTCCTTTACGTTGCTTGAAATTTCGACTTGAACTCTATCTGTCTGTTTCATTTTCGCGTTTTCGCTGCCTCTCAATTTTGATTGGTTTAAGGGATAGTGCCCTATTACACATTATTTAGATGAGAGTTCCGAACACACTCAGCGATTCACACCGAATGCTTGACGAAGTCATGCATCACTTTGTGTCAGAGAGAGATGGCTTAGATACTTTACAGTGTCAGTAGCAAATCACAGTGGTTAGAGCGAGACGGACATATTCTCAAATATACCCTGAGAGCGTAAGTGAGAGTGAACAGCTGACTAATTTCTCACCGAAGCGGATTGATATACTGGTCTGTGATTTCACAAATCTAGCAGCCAAGAAATCTATTACTCACATTTCATATTTCCCTCTTCAAGACCGTGAAACATGCCAAAAATTTATCTTTTCCCAACTTCGAAGTGTTATGAGTTATTATTCTTGGTAATAATAAAAAAATGTACTCTCTTATGGGAGGAAATGCTATTAAGAATACCAATAAGAGAATTTCTCTAAAAAAACATGGGGCTCATCTGCTATTCTGTTATGTCAATAATAGAAATAGCTTTACAGCTTGTATATATTTAATTTTCCAACATTTTTTGGCATATATCCAAGCAAAATTCTGTCAAAAAGTTGGGCTTATGCCATCAGAATAATTTCTCTCATGCAATTTAAAGGGTGCTGGTCTCTGCTAAGGTTGGCTAACAGCAACAGCTAAGTGTTATGGTAAAGCACTGTTAGTTATTCTAACATTAGCAGCCGCATTTTTCGAATATTTACGACTTAAGCTTTTGCTCCATAATTTTAAAAAAATGCCGCACAGCTCATGTGGCGACCTGGTTAAATTATAAACAGACGTTTTAGCTCAAAAGGAGGCTGCACAAAAATTACCGGGTAACAGCGAGAGTGGCCGCGCAAGAGAGAGAGAGAGAGAGAGAGAGAGCGTTGGGCAACTTAACATCCCGCTGTTAAGCTCTGCTTCTGCTGATTTGCCATAAAAATGTCTTCTTTTGTTTTATTTTTTTACAGTCGCCTTTGTGGCGACTTTAAATAGCGTTTTACAACAGAACAGCAAGCGCTACTTTAGGCGCTGCCCCCCTTTTTATGAGCCTGCCGTAAAGTATGCTATGCAAAATGTCACAAAAAGACAATTGCAGCTTGTTAGGGCTAAAAATGTTATCTCGTCAAGTGTAGAGAGAATGTCGGCGGCTTTTCATTTTAACGAACTGTCAAATCTGCTTAAGAAAATGCAGGTGTTACACGCTTCGTTACGCCCATTGATTGTCAGCCAATTTGCAAATTATGTACATTTTTCACCTGCCCGAGGCTAGTCCCAAAATGAAAAGCAGTTTTCCCTTCGCCCAAAAAAATAATAGGGAAAAGGTCAATGGGCTTAGGGTTTCGGGGCAAGCAAAATCAATACGGCCATACCCTGGGGGCGGGTTTAAGACAAGCTACAAATAAAATAGAAAGAGTATATATGGCCCCAGGCCCAAAAATAGGCAACAACTGCAAACAAAAGGAAGCAAAATAAGCAATCGCATTATTCACTTAACTTTAATCTGCAGTTTAAACAACTATGTTGTCTACACTCTGACTTTAAAAATTTGTTAAAAGCCTCGTCCTAATTTTGCTTGTGGGGGCTCTCAGCTGTATCCCTCCGGTTTTATTGCATACTTTTGGGCCGCTTTCGCATTAAATTTCATTGCATATGCGCATGGCTAATGAGCTATGTTTGGTGCCTTCCGCGAAATGACTTTTTCTAATTACTCGTACATGTTGTTGGGTGTGCACATGAGCAACAGTTATTTAAGGCAGCTTAAAGTCAACATTTGAGGCGCCAAAAAGAATGCCACACTACACAACATGCGGCTGATGTTGACTTTTGTGTGTGTGTGTGTGTGTGTGGTTGACACACTTGTTTTTTTTTTCGCAGGGTTCTGAAGTACTCGAAAGAGGCTCCTCGGGCAAGCATTTTGCGCTAGACTGAGAGGGGGAAGTCACATAGTCAGTTCTTGACAACGTTTTCGCATTGGTTGTAGCATGTTAATATGAATAATATTATAATATTAAATGTCAAACGTTTTGTTCTAATTATCTCTCTAATGGAGATGACAGTTTGCGATATAAATAATCAAAAAACAGAATTTGCCTTTTCAAGAAGGGATAAATCAGCAATTTGTGATGTCTCAATTTTATCAGAGAAAAGGTAAATTGGCATTACGTTCCTCGACAACAGACAAGGAGGCAAGAAGAATCTCTTACCATTGCGCAGAGCAAACTTTTTCTTATAAAGACATAATTTTTGTAGTCCTCCAGTCCAACGTCTGTAAAAGAGCTTCGCTCTAAAAAGTCTATTTTTTTTAATTTGTTAGTTTTTATATTCTGTAACCAATTTTAAATGGGTAAATGTGGATCATAAAGTTGTGCAAATGTATGTAATATATGAACAGCCGAGTCGATTTAGCCCTGTCTGTCTGTCAGCCCATCTGTCCGTCCGTCTGTCTGTTTGCAGGCATCGATCGTAGAGATTATAAAATATAGGGTCACCAATTTTTGCACGTATATAGGTGTACTAGCACATAACCCGTCGCGCTTCGCTGCGCCTTTGACCGTATAGAACCAATATCAGCCCACATCCTTCCCCCATCCCACCCAAATCCCGGGGTTCTTACAAACCGAATTTCAAGTCAATCGGATGAAAAATAGTTATTTTCCCTGTAGAATTTTCATGGAATTTGCACGCCTGGGAGCGCAATTTCCGTCATTGGAAAATCATGCTTCAAATTAATTCGTATACCGTTTAGGCTGTGCGATGATTGCCAATGAGTCAGTGAATCAGTGAGTCAGTCATTCAGTAACAAAGACCAATATAATCTCTAAGATGCCGAACGCCCATACAATGGTTTTGCAATATGCAGCTGTTTTTTTTTGGTGGCGCCGAAAATCGCGCTCTCTCCGCTCACACAAAGTTGAGAGCGTAAAAATCTGAAAATAGAATGCACTTGCTTGTGTGAGTAATGCTTGAGAATACGTGTGCACACTTACAGTCGTTGGCTGTCGCTGTATGCGTACAAAAACGCGGCTGGCTCTAGAGCGCTCTCTCTCTCTGGCTTCTGGACAAAATTTCAAGAGAGCCAAAAGTCCCTTGAAAAGCCAGCCCCAAAAAATCGTATGGCGTTACTCATCTTCATATTCTAATGTCTTTGGTCTTGGTGTGTAAAAACCTAATCGCTTTTTTCTGCTCTTTTGGTCTAAGCTTCGGCGAGCGTTCGGGTCGTGTACGTGTGAATAGCGAAATGTTTTCGCCCCCTGGGAGGAACCAAGGGCTATCGCTAGAAGAGAGATATTAGAATTCCATTCAAACAATTCAGCATTTATTTGAGCATCTTTATCTTTATAATAGACTAGCAAATAACCCGACGCGCTTCGCTGCGCCTTCTAGAACCAAACAATATTAGATATAATAATACCCCGTAGATTCCAGAAATCGAACTTTGCTCTTCAACTCCCACCCACTCCACACCCAATTCCCACTCACATCCCACCCACATCCCTCCCACCTCCCGCCCACTTCCCGCCCACATCTCACCCACATCCCTTCCACCTCCCGCCCACTTCCCGCCCACATCCCATCCACTTCCCACCTACATCCCACCCACTTCCCATCTGCATACCACCCACATCCCATCCACATCCCTCCCACATAACACCCACGTCCCACGGCGCTGCGAAATAAGGCCCCAATGAAATAAGGCCCCAAAAAAAAAAATGAAATAAGGCCCCAAAAATTTATATGGAAAACAAAAACAACGATTTTTCTCAAATTTGGGGTGTTATTTCATTTTTTTGGGGCATTATTTCCTAAATAAAATTTCAAAATGAAATAAGTCCCCAAAAGAAGAAATGAAATAAGACCGCAAAACAATTTTTTGGGGCCTTATTTCATTTTTATCAGGAAATAAGACGTAAATTTTTAATATGATTTTTTTAGGATCTTATTTAATTTTCTTATTTTTGATAAAATGTGAAAAAATCCAAGAACTTTAATAACGCTTAATTTTCTTATCTGCAGGTGTTCTTAGACTAAGTAATTGATGCGCAGAGTTTTTGTACAGGTGTGAAAAGTAACGTTTTAAAAACGTGATAAGCTTTAGAGTCTGTTGATCAGTTGAACATAAAATAACATAAAATAAGTTTAGACATAAAATAAAAGTTAAAATTATGGAGTGCAGAAAAATTGTTGGACTCTGCGTAGACTGGAAGTTTGATTTACGTAAAAGAACAGAAAATTTTATACAAGCTTAAATTTAATTTATAATAAAAAAAAATTTATCAATCTTAGCGCCGCAGGCGAAAAATTGAAACAAAAAATTCGCGCGATTTTTTTGTATCAAATTTTCACTATTTCTTATTTCAATTTAATAATACTTACAAAAAAATGGGGTGCTATTTTTTGTCTATTTTTGGAAATTTGGGTTATTATTTCATATGAAATAACACCCCAAATTTGGGGCCTTTTTTCATTTATTTTTGGGGCCTTATTTCATTTTAACAGTGGGGCCTTATTTCATATTATATTTTATGAAATAACACCCCAAATTTGGGGCCTTATTTCATTTTATCGTTTGGGGACTTATTTCATTGGGGACTTATTGCCTGCAGCCACGTCCCACCCACTTCCCAGCGGGCATCCCGGCGGTATTTCCAACATCAGAAAATGAAAACACAAATGAATTCTCATTTTGACTTTAAAACCGAGTTTCAAGTTAATCGGATGAAAAATAGCTATTTTGCATGTAGAATTTTCCGGGCACTTTCACGCCTACGCGGATTTTCCGACATGGCAAAATCACATTTCAAATTATTTCGTATTCTGTCCTTACAAACCGAGTTTCAAGCCAATCGGGTGAAAAATTTTTCATCATTGGAAAATCACGTTTCAAATTATTTCGTATTTTGTTCTTACAAACCGATTTTGAAGCCAATCGGATGAAAAATTTTTTTTATGCAGAATTTTCCGGGAATTTTCCGACCGTCAGGTTAAATTTTCCAACAAATATTTCGTATTCTATTCCTACAAACCGAGTTTCAAGCCAATCGGATGAAAAATAATTTTTTTCATTTCCGGCCATTTTCCTCGGGGGCGGAATTTCCAAAATCGGAAAATCACATTTCAAATTATTTCGTATTCTGTCCTTACAAACCGAATTTCAACCCAATCGGATGAAAAATAGTTTATTTTGTATGCAGAACAATGTCCGATCACTATAGGAAGCTATTGTGAAATTTTGAAATTTCTAACTATTACGGGTTGTCCTGTGGACTGATGATCACAGTCAATGTCTTATCACTTTATGTATATAGATACCGTACCCACATCGAGATTGATTCAGATTTGAAAACTTCCTCCCTCGACCTCTTTTTAACTGTCAAAGCCACAATGTTTCAGTTATTACCTCGTGACTTAATATATTTTATAACTTATGGCCAAGTTATTTATAAAAAGCATAAAGAGTCGGAGCATTAGGCAGAGTTTTGAGAAAAAAAGAGATATTTGTCTCACAGTTGCTGTACTGTGTAAATCTGGACTTAGTTCTTAGCCAAAAAGTTCGAATCCATTTAAAATAAATTAACTATCAAAATATTAAAAAAAATTATAATTTTCAAATCAAATGCATTGCTTTATTGCAGGTAAGCTGACTCCAAAGATTGTGTTATTCAACAAACTTCCTAATATTTTGCCTTATCTATTTAACAAATACAGACATTTCATCTTGATTTACCATAAATACTGGATAATTTATGTACCCATTATTTTTCACAATCTCTGGTCATTTTGCAATTTGTTGCCTTCTCCTCGAATCGTCCTAGCTCGCCCAATTCTGTTTACTTACCCGCCAACATAAAATGTTAGATCTAATATCTTGTTTTTATGCCTCAACAACGTATTTAATTTCTCTAACACACAGCAATAGCACATGAACATAATGATGGCTACTTAAAAGGCAGCCAAGTTTTATGGCTCACCACTAAACCGCCAGTTAAACATACAAAATAAACAAACAGAAGCCACTTCAAGCTTTGTTGTGGCAAAATGGAACTGCATTTTTATGTAGCGCCACGCAAAGAGGAGAATCTATTGACATTAAGCAGCAGGTAGGTAGGCAAGGGCTTTTGATGCTGACATCAATCGCTGGTTGTGGGTATGTGTGTGTGCGGTGGCACATCAATTTGCAGCGTTTAAAAAATTCGCTATTTTTTCCACCGCAAAAAACTGACAACGCCAACTGACGCTGACAGTGATGTACTGAACCAGCCTTGGGCAAACTAATGGCACACAACATTTATATTTATTAACTGGACCCTGACCTGAGAACCTTTTTGTCATCTTTTTTTTTTGGCAGAACTAGAACTGACCTTGCTGACAAATCTCACTTCAATCAAGTGGGCGGGGTATATCAATCAATAGCCATTGAATTGAATCAGTTGGGATGGGGCGTGGACTCGTTGGCGCCAATTAAGTGCCTATAAAAAACGAGCTCAAGCACTGAGTGCAGAGCTTGCCAGTTTGGTGCTTGCTGCCTGATTGTCTTAAGCACTGGGAAGCGTTGTGCGCTCTGGGGGCCAGGGAGAGGGAGGGCTCCCAGAGTGGCCGTTAAGGGAATACAACTCAATGTTGAATGGCACACGCTGGTTGTTCCAGAAATCTGATTAATATTAATTTAGTTTTATTGTGAATTGATTGTAAATAAAAGTTAATTTATTAAGTCTGTATTTGTTGGATTGGTTTAAATAGGCTAGCTATTCGTTGATAGCCGATGGACCGAACTCGGGAGTAGATTTTTTCCAATTAATAAGAGACATGATCATTTTAACAAGAATCACCTTGATGAGTTTATTTCGAGCCCTTTTGTGCGATTTGAGGAAGA
This sequence comes from Lordiphosa stackelbergi, assembly GCA_018904235.1. Lineage (NCBI taxonomy): Eukaryota > Metazoa > Arthropoda > Insecta > Diptera > Drosophilidae > Lordiphosa > Lordiphosa stackelbergi. The sequence goes on along the minus strand of JAEIFU010000706.1, from coordinate 63,257 downwards.
ATCGTAAACGACTCATGCCTTTGCTCAAAATTGGGTTTGTTAACGACTCAAAAATGACTCGCAAAATGACTCGAAACTGATCAGAAAAACGGGGATACCAGGATACCATTTTCTCCCGGCAAAAGTATCAACTATGATCGGAAAACAAGTGCATTTTAAGACTATTTTTTTGATCCTACTGAGGACTCGAAAAATAGAAAAATATAGTGGGAAATTTTATAAAATCCTGTCTGGCATGCTAGGAAGTCTCAAAATTGATTTCGGTCAATGCTTAAGTGGTTGTAGCTAAGGGTCACTTTCTCTTCTTCCAATTTACTTACAATTACAATTTACTTTGTCTTATGTTAGTTTATGTGACAGATAGTGCTATGTAGAAGAAGTGAAGTCGGCACTTATTCGTTAATCTAAAGCAGGCATGCCCAGCCTTTGTCAATTGCTTGAGATAGCAAAAATGATCGTATACAGCACGGCACCAAGTATTAAAACACAAACTGCAAACAATGACTGTGTTGCAGCTCTAGACAAAACCGTTATTCTTCCCTTTTTGTATTGGTCTTTGCTCGCGCAATCAAACTGACCAACAACAATTAATGTTTTGTTTTGTTCGTGTGTTTTGTTGTTGTCTGCTTGTTGCAGTTCTTGTATTGGGTGGTTTTATTTGTGAGTTTGGTGAGAGCTCTGCGTATGTGTTTGGGCATGCCTGATCTAAAGATATGTTTGGGAAATTTTGCGAAAAAATCTATGTTATGACTGCATGCTAGTTTAGTAATTTAGTATACTTTTTTTCATATTTCGTTAACTTGGAACATAAGTCTAGGCTAGTGGCCGGCAAAACACACATGATCATTTTGGCAATGCGCGTGTGAGTAAAGTCACGCGAGAGTGCTCTCATTTAACACTTGATTATTGTTGCAAAAGAGAGGAGCGCTCTCACTTAGCACTTGATTATTGTTGCAAAAGAGAGCATTGTAAGCTCGTATACTGTCGGTGTATCGATGTCGCTGCTAAAGAGGGTTCGTATACAATTAAAATGATAAACAAAAGAGTAAACACAGCAAAAAATAGTGATAAACGAGAGGAAAATGAAACCATAGAAGGAGCGTGTGTTTGCAAGAGAGCCATTTCGCGATAGTGAAAATTATTGTAATTTAGACATGTATATTTTTTATAAACACTTAAAAACAAAAAAAACATGTTTTTTATGGACTACAACAGTTCCACGGTGGCGATGCTACCACATGGAGAACAAGCGGGTGGATCTCTAGACAATTAAAAAAAACCACTCCATTTTTCGTTTAGTAAGACCAAATTCGTACAAAAACACTTAATTCGCTGTTTTTGCTATTACTTCGTAGTTTAAAGCTATCGTTAAAACCTTGAATGTTTGAAATCAGGTGTATATGTGTGTAACCGGCCTGATCCGATGACTATACCATATAGCTGCCATGGAACGCTCGATCGGAAAACAAGTTTTTGTGAGAAAAGCTTTGACTAGTATTTATAAGATAATGCTCACGTAATTCTACAAAGGTTTATCAATATCAGATAACATATGATAAACCTGCCAAAGGCGATAAAAAAACTAGTTCTAGAGAGACAACTTTTTTGTTTTCAGTGATAACGTCAGAAACCTGTATTATTTTTAATGTGCTTTTATACAATTCTGCAAAGTTTCATCAAAATCGGGTGACTCTATCGTATAGCTCCCATATGAATATCGTGTTCTGGCTAATACTGAAAAAGCGATATTGTATGGGAGGTGGGAGTAGTTTTTGTCCGATGTTGTTTATCTTAGATACATATTTCCGTATGGCCAAATAACTCTTCCTTTTCAAATTTCAAGTCGATATCTCTTAAACTACGGCCGCAATTGATTTAAGTCCCCCTAGATTGGCAAAATCTTACACTGTGCGGACTCTGGGCTAGGATAACCAGCCTTAAGAAATACTTAAGTCGAAAACCGAAGAATGTGATATATTTTAATTAACTGCGGTGGGTCACTCTACTCGATTGGCAACTTCTCTACATGCTGCCAATAAATATAAAAAATTTCCAAATATGCCAGTCAGAAGATAGCTGACTATTGACCTCGAATTTTAACTCTAGCAATTAGTTTTCAATGTTAGTTTAACGGTTTAAAGTTTAACAAAGTTCACAAGCCTATTTACAGAGACTCCACTAATGTGCTGTTTAGCGTAACATTCATTTTCTTAGCTGCAAGCATGCAGAATGTTAAATGTGGCGAAATCGTTACTTATGCTTCTTCTTCCCTCAATTTTTGTAGGAAACTTCTCGCTACATCGCATTTTCAAAGAGGCCTTTAAGAAGTAAACTCAGTGTTAAATAATGGTGTTGGGGGGCTTGGCCAAAAGCTGAAACACTTCGTCTCGCTACAACATTCGATCAAAAACGTACTAACACACTTTTACGTCACAGATGGGACCACATATCACTTCTGGTGGGGACCCTCAAGGGTCACTGTCTTATTGGCAGACACGCAGCACGCCTAGTCCTCACTTACCATGACTTCTGCAGAAGTTGCGGACACGAAGAAGAGGAGGAATCGGTACAACACCTTCTGTGCCATTGCCCCGCCTTGAGTAGAAGGAGACTAAGGACACTTGGTCAACCTCTGCTACTCAACCTCTCGGAGACATCCGGGCTAGAGATCCCAGCTCTGCTCAAATTTATTCTGTCCACGCAATGGTTCAGTAACGAGTACCCCCCTCAGTACTAAAAAGGGTCAACAGGGAATAAATATGGCATCGCAATGGGCCCAAAGTGGCCTAAGTGGGAGAGCGACTTGTCCTAACCTAACCTAACCTATCAAGTATAAAAAGCGTATGTCCCTTACATGTAACACCTCTATCTCTTACCATCTCTGAGATCCAGAGGTTCCAAAAAGCGGTCCCCCTATGCCTGTGTCAAAAAACGATCTCTTTCGCGCGACCACACTAAATAGAGTTACCGAAGCAACCTTTAACTACGCTCTCTGCCTCTCTTTGGTAGTGAATGGAAAGAAACACATTTTTGTTTTTTTTTTCTTCTCAGGGCTGTCCCGGGCCCTTTTGGGAAAATTCCCGCATTCAAAAGGTCTTCTTCGTATGTATGCATCGGTGTGTAAGCTTACAGCCTAGGCTCGGCTAACAATATGAATGTATGCTACAAACTACATGCGCTCTCTCGTTCTCCATAGTGCATAGTCTACCAGTTTTTCAACTAACATTTTTACAGTTCGGTCTTCAAGAAACACGCATTTTATGATTGATTGACTGACTTGGGCCTGGTATGCGGTTGCTCTCAGACCGATCAGAGCTATGTGTTCAACCAGAGCCACTGAACAGTGAGCGCGGTCGTAGCTCACATTCGGTTGAGGGAAGCCCGAGAGCGTTTTTACTTTTGCGGTCAGTGACGTGAGCAGAGCTAAGTGAACATTGGGCTGAGGGCAGAGGCGGCCAAATGGAGAGGACAAAAAAGTGCGCTTGTGTTGGTGAACAAGAGAGCTCTCTCCAGAAAACAGACGTTTTACTTGCAATGCAGTGTTCTTCTTTGTGCCTTCCAGTAATGCTTGAAGTCTCTCTGGCCACTCATCGATCAAAGTACGCGAACAATGCCCACAGACGAGTTCTATTTACTGACGAGAAAATTTTCACGATAGAGGATTCGTTCAACAAACAGACCGATAGAGTGTATGCTGTGTCATCAAAACAAGCATCCAAACTCATTTCGAGAGTTCAGAGATGTTACCATCCGGCTTATGTGATGGTTTGGTGGAGAATCGCCTATGAGGAGGTCACCAAGCTCCATTTGTGTTGAAAAGGTGTCAAAACTTCCGCGAAAGTGTATCAATCCTACGTTTTGGAAAAGCCTCTCGCCACGACACTATTTGCTAACAAGCCGAGGACCTTTCAACAAGACTCCGCTCCAGCTCACAAGGTGAAAACGACTCAAATATGGCTAAAAACCATGTACCGAACTTCATTTCTACGGATGATTGTCCTAATAGTAGCCCAGACTTGAATCCATTGTAATTCGATCCCGAGGCTATGGCTTGCTCTGCTCGACCCCCAAATATTGAGTCTTTGAAACGCGGCCTTGTCCGAGCAGTGAACAATATATCAATGCATGAGGTGCGCAGTTCAATCGATGAGTGACCAGGCGTATCTGAAAGGCACAAGGAGTCGATTTTGAATAAGTTGTTCTACGATTTGTAGCCAATGACTGACCGAATAAAAAGAAGACAAAAGTTTTGAAAACTTCTAATTCCCAAGTTCGAATTCCGTCCAATTTAATTTAAATACCTAACTAAAGTTTGCGCTGCAATTGTAATATTTAAACTAAAAAATAACAACAGTTAACAACAGGTACAATGTTACAGCAAAACCCGAAATTCCGCTAGATTTTCTATTTGTATGGGTAATTTGTATCGAACAAAATACATGTAATAATATATCGCAGTAAAATTTACTGTAAGAATGGGTAAATTCAACCAACAAAAATTTGTCTGTGTACTTTTGCAAAAACTTATATATGTATACATACACTGTCTACCTATGGCACAGACTGTAACCTTGGTTTTAGATTAATTTTTTTTCTCAGTGTATCAAAATTAAAGATGTTTCAGGGCATCACAAACATATTTAGACATCGTCGCAGCCCATTCCGGTCTTAGCGAATTACACTCATTCAACTGCTTCCTTTGCGTAATTTCAAGCAAATGCCTTTTGGTTTGATACGCAGTTTGCAGTTGATTGCTTGATTGAACCGTTTAGCTGAAATTTTTGGATGTTTTATTTGTTATTTTCTTATTGACTAAAGTTTTAAGCGATTGCAAACGATTTGCCACTCCATTTGATTCTAAGGGATATTAAATGCAAATTTATCCTGGATTCAGAATTTCAAGTTCAGTTCGTAATCTATGCAAAATTAAAATTAGATCCGCTTTGAATCTATAATAACTAAAACCTATTTTATATATCAAATGGATTTTCGTGCCACACATAAAATAGATGGTTAAATTTATGGGAAACCCTAGACAAAGTTGCTTTTCATGTTGTTGTTATTGTTGTTTCAGTTCATATCCTGCTGCTCTTCCCCAGCCAATCCACAGTTGTAGGGCTTGTCGTCGCTTTTGCTTTTGATTTCAATTTCAATGTCTTTGTCCCAGTTCGATTTGATGTTCAAATTGGAAATGGTGTTATGTGAGCTAGATGAAGCATGTATTTGAACTCACACAGACAGACAGCACACTCACACAGCGAGGGAGGGACACAGAGAAGGACATGGCCAGTCAAGTGTAAGAACAAAGTACTCGAGGGCATTTCCCAGACCGTTTTTTCTCATTTTTTGCACCTGGGCTTTAAGCATATTGACATACATCAAGTAGCTTAGTGATTGACAAATAACATATATACGATACATTTGTACATACGTAAGCACTAGGCCAGACCGAACATTGATTTGATTAACCTTTGACTGTTTGAAAGATGAGTTATACATTTCAGACCCTTTTTGTAGCACACTTCCAGGCGGTATACTTAGCATGGAAATCATGCCTGAAAGTAAGTTTTTGCTGTTGGTTTTTTGTTATTGTTTGGTGTTTTTCTTGACTTTGGCATCCCTGCGGCGTAGTTTAGCATGTGTATGTGTGTGTGCATGCTTGTGCCTTGTATTGGCCACTTGGGTATAAATATAATTAAAAGCGGGATTTCATTTTGGATTTAGTTGTCGAGAGTTTTTTTTTCCTAGATAGGGTTAAAGCCGATTGCCCAGAGGAATGAAGCATAGTTGAGTCGCTGTGTGTGTGGTGCGTGTGTGGCAAGCGAATAAGCCAAGGATAAGCATCTTACATGTCTGACTTGAATTCGCTTTGAATGGTTCAGTTCGGCAAGCTTATGCGAAAAGTTTTTTATTTTTATTTTGAACTAGAAAGATAAGCGAAAGTCTGAAGTAGAGGAAACGAAATTCGCAAAATGAAAAGAGTTTAGTTCTAAAATTAAATGGCACTTTAAATTGGCAAACTGAAATGAACAAAAATGGGGAAATTTAACTGGAAACAAGTAGGAGCGCTGTAGTGGAGTGTCTTGACTCTAAATTACCTTAAACATTTGATTCATTTGCTAGCTGAATGCAAGGTATACTGAACAAGGTAGGCGCACTCACTCTCTCGCTCTCTTGCCAACTTGTTAAATTTCAGTCAGTAAGCAACTGTTGTAAGCGAAGCATCTCCGCGGACGAATATTTGTGTTTAACTTAGTAGCTTAGTAGGCTTTGTATTAAAATATATTATTCTCTCGCTCTCTTTGACACAAATATAAGGAGTTGTGAGAGAGCGAGTGCGACTACCTTGTTTAGTATACCTTGGCTGAATGTATACATGCTGTCACACACGCATGACCTAGCTGAAAGCAGTAGGCTGCTGTGCCCAAAGGATCTTAATGGAGCTCTTGAACTGACAATGCAAATTTGGCGGGAAATTTGCGGTGTGGACCTACGATTAAACATATGTGAGCTGTGTGTGTGCAATGTTCATATGACAGACTTTGCACAGCACACACATGAAAAATCGAAGGTCCACATTAGAATTTTCTTTAGCCATTCACTGGTTTGGCTGTTACTGCTTAACTGAAACGAGCCGATCGCTTTTAAGTCGCTGGCTAGCGTTCGATGAATTAGATCAGCGTTTGTATCCGTCGCTTTATTTTCTCTTTTTGACAACCCAAGTTCTTTATCCACACGTACTGTAACTGTCCCCCTACAATCCAAAATCATTCCATAAAAAAACTACTTGAATAAGCATTTTCATCTTTAATATCCCAGCTTTACGTCATTCAAACATACAAACATTTTTGGCCTGGGCCCTGCGACGACTTCACAGTGAACAAACAATTTATGCGCTCGATGTGCGTAATTTATGATGCAAGGACAGAGACCAAATTTAGCAACAGAAACTTGCTATGAAATAAATTAATCTGTCCCGCTCTGTGTTGTCATTTGGAGCCCAGCTAGCCTCATCATGCCCACCATCATCATTATCGTCATCATCATCAGTCGCAGCTGCTTCTTGTTGGCATCTCTTCCTTCCTTCTTCCTACTTTGTGTTCCTCTTTGTACTATTTTTTTCGTCGGTGTCAATGCGACTATTGTTTCGCTTGTTTCGACTGTATGCTCGTGATTTCACTTTTTCTGCCCCTGCCCCCCACTTTTCACACCAAATGTGTTTACTTCTGCGCCATTTATCTTGCTTTGGCGCCTTCTTCGACTACAATGCGAACAGCGACAAGCCTGAGACTTGGCCTTGCCTTGGCTCGGGCTTTCCTTTCTTTTCCATTTCGCTGTGAATGCGCAAAAGTCAGCAGCAAAATTCTAAAATGTCGTCGTCGACTTCAACAATTTAATTCTCTTTTTGAGACTTTTGCTTGCCTGTGCATAGTTTTTGGCGCTTAAACAGTAAATAAGTGGAGGAGAATTTAATATGCAAATATACTTGATTACAAATGGTGGCTGGCATAAAATATTAAGCACTGCCATACATAAAAAATTGTTTATAACAATCCCTGGAAATGTACATGAAATATTCTTTTGGAAAACAAAATTTATATTATTCCACAATTCAAGTCATTAATCTTTATTGGGCTGAAACAAAACGGTGAAAAATACTGTGGTGCTTTTTTTATAGTAAATAATATACAGAGACATATTTTATAATATACAAGAAATCAATCTGAAATTTGAAAGAAAGTGGGAACAAAAAATGAAACAATAAAAAGCGTTGGAAAAAAGCTTTAAGGATTAAACGTAGTCGTAAAAACGACAGACAATGCTTAAAATTTTAAGTTATAATAATAATGATAATAATAATATGTTCCTTTATTAACTTTATTTAAAAAAAATTTCATCATGATTTTGGAATTTCATTTTAAATCGTCTGTCGGTAACGAGAGATTTTTATATAATTTATTCAATTTAAGCGAATTTAGTAATTATTATTTATATGATAAAGCGCTTATGAGCGTAGTTATCTAATTTTTCCAAGCCTTCGTAGTCTTCCCCATTTAATCTTGCAATCATTTCATTTTGCGTATGTTTTTGAGGATTGGGTCATCTGCCTATAAAATTTTCTAAGTCTTCGCATTCATAAGGTATCATAGCCACGTTTTTTAAATGTTTGTTTAATATTATGAGATCACATCTTGCTTTAAAAATCTACATTATCTTGTCCCATTTTTGCGATTGAATAAAGTAGCTCGGTCCTAGCTACTTCTAGTTCTGCTCCACATAGTTTGGTGTTCTTAAGATTCTTGTCGCTTCTTGAGCATTTGTGTTTTGTTCAGTCCAAGTGGAAATTGATACATAAATCGTTTAATTATTTCTCCTATTCTATCTTTTTCCTTAGCAGTATTTTCGAAAATTGGTTTAGTAGCCTGTTAAATTTGTATTCATATATCATTCTTTGCATATATCGGAGGTGCAGATCAAAGCGTAAAAATGTGATCATGAGTAATTCCGATTTCCATTTGAATGCAATAATTCGGGGTGCAGTCCGCGAGCCTGTACATTTTCTTGATGAAGAAATTTTACAACCTGTCAACTTCTTTGAAGTTGCCCGATCCCTATATTTGAGCCCCACAGCTTTGAACCGATCTGCTGACACCCTATTTAGCTCCTAATCCAACATCTTTGTTTCGGAAGAAGTTTTCCCAAGTGGCGGTAATGCTAGCTTTGACTGAGCTGGTTCTGTCCTGGATGTGATTTTAAAAGGATAGTTTCGGCGTTAGAATAATTCCCAGTATTTTAAGTATGTTGAGCTTTTGGATGTACTTAAACTCAGTATACAAAATTCGAAAATCGTACCTACAATCAGCCGAAAGCTTTCAGAAAACACGTTCTTAATTCAAGTGTAAAACATTGCACAATGGTCCCAAAATCGATTTTTTTGGCATTAATTAAGTCTAATTATAAAGATTTCTGCACGAAATTTGGTTCATACTCATATTTCGGGCCCCCAAAGTAACTTACAAAGATTTGTTAAATTTGGACTATTATTTCATATAGCTGCCATATAAACGATCTGGCCGATTTTCACTAACTTTGTGGTTTTTTGAACTATTGAACTAAGTTCAGATTATTCACGTATTTTAGGCTCCCAAGGTGTCCTACCAAATTTGGTTCAATTTAGACTATTATTTTATATAGCTGCTATATAACCGATCACGCCGACTAGCATGAATTTAGCTGATTTTGATGATGTAATAAATGCAATATTTACAGAAGCTAATCTATTAACACAACTTTAATTAGGTATATATTTATAATCATTAAATTCAGAATCTAAATGTAAACAATATTTATTCTCAATATCGGATCCATCCGAATCGGTATCGTCAGTATTATCTTCATCACAAAGAGGTTCCATACTACAACTTAATGTAAAAGAGGAAACGTCCAAAAGCGGAATGACATCCGTCGGAAGAAGTATCTTTTATTTTGTGCCTTTCTTTAATTTAAACATTAACTAGAACCAAACTCGAAGTGGTTTGAAAAAATCGTAATTTTATGGGTTCGGGAAAATTCGGGAAAACCCCAGTTAGACTATCGTATAGAGGACACTTTAATGAACATTGCATTAACAGTTACGACAATCCACGACAATCCACCAAACTCCACGAAACAGAATTATTTTCAGGTTAAGCTCGCCTAAAAAAACACACAATAAAAACACATAAAACAGGGGACAAAGCACATATATAGAACAAACTCAATCGAAATTGTATTAAACATACCTTGGATTACTTTCCATAGTTTACTTCAATTGTTTTAATCAATTTTCGTTTATTTTAAAGGCAATAAACTTAGACAAAATTTTGTCACGCCAAAAGCCACGTGCGAAGTTAAATGAATGGCTGACTTTCAGGGCTTCGCAAAACTTTAAAGGCTGCATTTCATAATAAAATTGTTCGATTCTATGACCACTGCGATATACTCTTTAAAAAATAAATAGAGTTTTCCACAAATTGCAATTTTTTTTTTTTTGACTTTATGCCAAAAATTCGATTTTGGGACCATTGTGCATTGTGGGATGAAAAATGGGTTCCCAAACGCAAAAAGTTATTTGGGAGCCCGGCCATAGGCCAAAATTGCTCTGTATTTGGAGGCACCAATTGGGCGTGGTGTACTCTGAGCTGCTACAACCGGGTGAAACCATTACAGGGTAACTCTAACAAACTCAATAGATGCGTATAAGCCGAGCATTAAAGCCATTTTACCTTTAGGTACACGGTAATTAAAGAACCAGTTTTTAAATAATTCTGCAGTGATTCAATCTTTTGATTTTGCTTGCAAGCATTAACTTTATTTTAAAGCCACCTGATACATTTCACACGGAAGATGTGTAGAACTACCTCTAAAATTTATGAAATCATAGCTATTCCACAATTTCGTAATGTTGACAAACTTATTTTCAAAATAAAGATTTATTGCATATAATGGTATGTTATAGTCTATTTCCATATATTTGAAATGTACATTATTTATTTTTTTGAGCGTTTCCATAGAATATGAACATATTTTGTTAAAAAACAATATAAAAAACATTTTTTTTCATGCCCTTTACCGATATTTGAACCTAGGTTGTTGATTTCTAGTCTCAAGTCTTAACCTCTACCCATTTCTGTTTAAGATAGAGTTGCCAGCTAAATGTGCTATATAACTTTCAATTATCTTTTTCTGGCATAAATTTCCCATGATATAGAAAAAAAATGTGAAAACCTTTGGGATGAATGGACACATATTTTAAATATGCAGGGGAGAATGGGGGTTGTGATCATAGTTTTGTTCTTCGAACATAACTTCGCCAAAAATCAATATTTTTTCGTTCTGTAAATTTTGTATTTTAGTTAAAAATGCATGTAACTTTGCTCATCATCAGTTTTAAAAAACAAATTTTTGGGGTTTTTTTTATTTAATATTGAAAAAATGATTTTTTGACATTTCGACATTTCGAAAATTGAAAGTTTAAAATTCGTGTTTTTGGGCCATTATTCTTTATTAATGAAAAATAAATAAACAACTTTTCTTATATTCTGAATCAAAAAAATATAAATGAAGAGTGAAAATTCATTGACGGCGGCCGCCTTGTTTTCTTTTATATACGAGCACGTTTTGCTGTTGGCTGTTGTTTTGTTTGCCTATTTTAATGTTTTTTTTTTACCTCTTTGGAGCGTTTTTCTCTGCCTTATTGCGCATCATTGCAATATTTTTTTTTCAAAACCGATTTTTTGGCAAAGTGGCTCACAACCCGCCATATCTCACTTTTTTTTAGGTGACGTAACATCATAAATATAAATTTTTTTATATTTATATTTGTATCAAAAAGACAATTGACCAAACATATTTTCTTCATAGTTACTTTTGGCGTTACGAAATAATTTTTGATTATTATTCACAAGTCAAAAATGAAAAAAAAAATAAAAAAATACGTTCTGGTGCACAAACTTAAAGAACGTGATGACTGGTAGGTTGCTTGTCAAAAGTTAGGTAATAAAAAGGGAGACACTTGACATAAACAAAAATTTTTAATTTTTTTTTTGTGGCCAATACTCGCTTGGCTCACAACCTCCTTGGCTCAGAACCCCCCATTCTCCCCTACATTTTATCCTATGGAGAATGTGGTACATATTATTGATATATGTGATAATATTATATGTGAAAATATGTACATATTTGCTATAGTGGAAATAGGTTAAAAAAGTACGATTTGGCATGGTTTCTTCCTTTTCAATGAATCCCTGAATTTCTTGTGAATATGTGTTTGCAGTCCCACATAAAAAATTACTCATAGAAACTGTAAAACTGATCAAAATTTGTACAAGAAAATCTAGAAAACATTGCTATTAATGTAATATTTAAAATTTAAATGTTGGTCACACCAAGCTTGGCAATGTCTTTCCGCACCTCTTGCCTCCTCCATAGTCAGCCGCCTTCGCTTTTTACGCCTTTTTTACTGGAGCTTCTAGGCAACACTGCGTATGAGTTATTTAAAAATCTTTAAAGCCTCCTGGCGCCAGGTGAAGCTTAATCATTTTAATTTTTGTCCAGTTAGTTGTCGTATCCAGTCTCAAAGTACATACCTTTATTGTTATAATCTCCCTCTGTCTTGACTGAATATTCAATTTTTAGGTGTGAAATGTGTGTTTATTTTGTGAAGATATTTTCGTTTTACCTAGAAATTGTTCTGCAAATTGTAAATATAAGCTGTTCAAATTTTTTTTAAGCATTTAGCTTGCATTTTCAACACTTGTCCTGTCTCTTTAATTTAATTTTCTTTAAACTCAATTATTTTTGTTGCGCCGAACTTTTGTTTTGTTAATTGCTTCCAGCACAACTTTGTTGGATGCGCCCGAAAGTATGCTTTGTTTTTTTTGTATTCTAATTAATATGAGCATTGTGTGCGTACAGTTCAGAAACAATTCGCTCAGGTAAACTCAATTTTGGTGTCCAATTTTCATTTCTGAGGAATTTAATTGGATTTCCCCAAGGACACGCGCTGTCTCTCTTACTCTGCCACATCCGCTTTTGTACTCTCTTTTGTGCTCATCTGGTGCACATTGTTTACCGTTTTGAAATCGCATGTGGTTTACAATAAATTTTCAGTTACGCTTTCATTGCTTTTGTTGTTGTTTCTTTCAACATACACACACAGACACTCACACACACTCACACACGAGCATTATGTGCCATAGGAAAAGTCTTTCCTTTCAAATTGGCTGCTGTGTAAGCAAGAAAAACATTTTCCGATGACAAATGCAAGAACAACATTTACACACACACATGCACATAGACTCAGCTACAAGATATCAGGTAAAATTCTCTAAACTCTCAAGTGTATGCAAAATGGCATGCCATGCACTCGAAATCCTTATAAGAGAGATAGAGAGAAAATATGTCACTGATTTTTTTTGTTATGGGGGTCGTTCGTGTGTGGAAGATTTCCAAAAAATAAAATGATGGCGGGCTGTGTGCGGTTGGATGGGTGGGTGAATGGTTAGCTGTAATCATTTGGTTTACAGTTATTGTCTATTTTGTGTGTCTCTATAAGGATTTCAGTGTGCCACGCGAAAGTCGGGTTTCTCTGAATGCAATTAGGAAGGAAGAAAATAAGTTGCATAAAAAAGTTATCGATTTAAACTTGCACATAGCTAATTTAAGTGAGTTAAATGTGCACAGTCAAAGAGAGAGTTTGAAATATGAATATGGAGCTGAAAATGGTAAAAATAGTTCAACAATTTGACTGAAATTAACTTTTTCAAGTACATACAAAACAGCTGTCGGAAGACATTTGAACTAAAGAGTGCTCCAATTAAAACCATTCTCCCTATATCTGATACATGCTTTTCCATAACTTTCAACTTTCGAAATAATCCCTGAAAACATCTCTGTACATATTAATAAAAACTTACAAGTATCTGGGTATTTGGATATATCATAATGCTCAATTTAAATTTCATTTGCAAGAGAAGCTTAAAGATGCGAAAATGGCTATCAACTGTACATGGAAGTCAGATGAAGTCATGGAAGAAAGATGTACCAATCAGCACAAAATATCAACTCTTTGAGGCAGCAGTTAGATCCATAATGTGATACGGCGCTCAAGTATGGGGTATCATGGAATATGACGAGGTCGAGTTGTATTTTAAAAAACTGTTTCGCTTGCCAAGCTTCACGCCTAACAGGATGATCTAATCGAAACTGGGGTGTTAAATATTTTTTTTAAAACAAAAAAAAACATTTTAAAAAATTTTGGAAAAAATCTTTGGTATGCCAGAACATAGGCCCGGTCTCTACTTAGTAGCACGGAGTGGCGCTTTTCCTAGAAGATCATTCTAGCTGAAGATCCTGGGCGGAACAAACTCTCGTTAAAATGGATGCTGCTTGACATTGCATTGATGCAATCTCAAAGAAGCTCCGAACGGCTTATTTATAATGAGTTGCATTATGACCTGGGAGCAAGGAACTATTTCAAAGACACCTTCACAGTAGATCAAATTCGCACCATCTTCAAGGCTAGAGGAGAGATTCTCGAATTAAACTTTGTTCCTAATATGGTTGGCAACGACAATACATGTTCACTGTACACTTCATCGGCGTCTGTCCCATTTTGAGGGAGCACCGATTGCTTCATTTCGGCAAGGCTGAGCTACAACCGCACGAGATAATAAATTATCTTAATGGTGAAAACTGGTCGGCACTATTTAGTTTTATAAGTCAGTTTTTAAGATTCTGGAAACAAATTATTGAAAGACAGTTTTGAAAACGGCAACACCGCTACTTGGATTCCTAACTATGCAGTTGAACGATCTGATATCTGGGGAAGACCTGGGAAGTCAGATGTATTAGACTGCGTAGCAAAGGATTTGGGTAGCAGTGATCGACAGACGGTTAGACATCAAGTCGATAAGGATAAACTTCTTTTTAAAATTTTAGCTTATATCCTTAGAAAAAACTATAAATGTAATAAGAAGGTGAAAAAAAATATTTTAAATAAAGAAGAACACTACTACTACTACTACATATTAATAAAAGTTTAAGTATGTTCCTAAAAGTCGTCACAACCGCTAAACTGATCTTAATAAAATTTCTTAATATTTTCATGTCGATCAGAAGACGTAAAATGTCCGAGGCCTAGTTCAGAAGTTGTTGGACTCGTGTCAGAAAAAATTACCTGGGGAAAAAAGTTTCAGTTTCACTCAGAAAAAACCAAGAACTTTCCCGTAATTTGAATCAAGTACAAACGATAGTACGGTAAGTACGCTATTAATAAGTACACTATTTTGTCCTTAATCCAAGAAATTTTGTACTTGAACTAAGTACGATCTTTTCTTAAATTATTCGGCTGTAAGTAAGAAATGTACTTGATTTAAGCAAAAATATTTTTCTTTTTAAAATTTTTAAAAGTTGTTTTTCTGTTATAGAATGTTTCGTACTTAATTTAAGTACATCCAAGAACAAAACATACTTAAAATTTTAAGTACAAAACGGTATAAATTCAATCCCGATCGATCTAGAACTTTGCGGGGTTTTTTTCTGAGTGTTGAGTTTTCTTTTTCCAAGATACACGCTTTATTGTGAAATTTTGTTTTGAAATTGATTTTTAAAAAGTATTGTTTTATTGCTACTCACTACTTTTTCATATCTTTCTGAAAAAATATCGGATATCCACTCGAAAAAACGAGGAATACCACTATACTATTCAATTTTAGAGTTATTGAAAAGAGCGAAAGTTCTGATCCGAAAAGGCAAATTCTGGGCTATTCGGCGGGTGGGGTAGGACTTCCAATTTTAGCGTTTCAAGGTATGTTTCGACCGGCTGCGCAACATGTGGCCGAGCTTTGTCATGTGGCAAAATTACCTTGTCGTGCCTTTGCTCGTATTCTGGCCGTATTTGATTAAATGCTCAACATAAATCCATCAATTGACTTCGTTAGAGTTGCCCTGTAATGGTTTCACCCGGTTGTAGCACGCCCAATTGTTCCCACCAAATAAAGAGCACGACCTTGCCACCTTGAATATTCGGCTTTGTCGTAGATTTTGGTGTCGATTTTGGCTGCAAGCTTCTTGCAGCATTCGATGGCCTTCAGCTGCATCTTTCTTCAAATAGAAGCAGAAAAGTAAACTTTCACGCAAATTGTGTTTTTTTTTTGCACAAAAGTGGACGTACTCGGAGCAAACACTTCAGCTAATCAACACATACTGAAAAGGAAAGCCTATTAGGATCGTTATTAACGAGACTTCAAAGAAAAGTTGGTTGCGACATGGAACTACCGAAATTTTGGTCAAAGGACCCAATTTTTTGTTTGGGAATTTGAATAAAATTACTGTTGAGAATGATTTTGAATACATATAGCTGATTTCCGTTCTAAGCAGATTTTTCTTCAAATTTATGCAAAAAATAAGGAATTAGTTGTTAAAACTAGGCAATTAACTGAAGGAATATAATTTTTTATTTTCGACTCCGGAATAGATTACATTTTGGGGGTATTTTCACATTTGGCAACTTTGCTTTGAGAGTGTCCAAAAGTACCCCTTCGCAATTCACTTGCTACAGAGATAATTATTTTCTTTGAATATTTTACTATAGCTGTAGGTATGCCGTCTTGCCCGGATTTGCTTTAGCTTTTATAAAATCGGTTTAGAAATTGTAATTTGAAATCGGGCATCAAGCTGTAAATTGCTGTAGATTGATTGAAAATCGTCCATGTGGTGAACAGTTAAATCCAGTACCAGTTTGGGTTAATAACTCAAAATCGACTTATCAGATCAGAAAAAGTTTTCCCCAAATATAATAAATCCTTATATATACTTCTTTGCAAATTTTTCTACTTTGATTTGGATTATCAACATCTACAAATTTATTTTTAATTTTTCTTACCCCGTAACAAAAATAGTTTTATTCCCAAGATTATTTGCAAGCAAAACTGTAAAATGTTTTACAGGAATAAACTTAGACTGGCAGATTGTCTTGTTTTTTTGCTGTCAGTTGCTTTTATGCACTCATATGACAGGTATGTCATAAACTGTTCTGAGCATGCTTAACATTAAAAAAACCAATGTACAATGCTTTCGAATAGATATGCTAATCTTAGAACTCCAATATCGAGCGTCCTTCTATAACTTCTTAATTATATCCAATACAAGGCACTTCTTTTCGATTATTGTTCCGTGTTAACAGTCTTGCGAACTCTCATAAATCCCCCAAGGCAAACATCCCCAGCTGTTGTTCCACTGGCAATTGCCCAAAACTTCTTAAATCGAAACCTTGTCCATAGCTTGGCCTTTATACAAACTTATAAAACAGCACGCACACACAATTTGGGGCATTTTATTAGCCCTCTACCATACCCTCGTCTAAGCCATAGCCACAAGATGTGCGGCCAACTAAACTGGTTTTGTGCAACGCCTAGAAGTACGCAGCAGCAGTCATGACAAAAAAAAAGGGAAAAACTTTTGGAATTGGAACAGAGAAGCAGCAGCAGCAGCAACAGCTTTCACCAGCTGCACAGCTGGAAATGGAGCTAATTTTTCACGCAGTTTTGGGTACAGCAAGCCATAAAAGATGCCCCTTAGCTGGAGAAGAAAAAATGAGGTTAACCTTTTGCTGTGACTGTACCTGGGTGCAGCAAAGCAAACAGTTGCAATTCTTTTGCATGCCAAAAGCAATTAGTTGCTGCCCGTTTTTCGGTGCGAACAAGTTTTCAACACTAATTGAAATGTAGCCATGTGAAAATTCGCTGACGCTGGCTGATATACCAGAGCGCCATGTTAATTAAGCACTGGCTATCAGTTGTTGTCAGTGTCGATGGTCATTGGCTAGTTCTGGCTAATTAAAAGGCGGTAGCGCCTACGTGTATGCAATGCCTAAAACACCAAATTAGTAACTTCAGAACCATTCGCTTTGGGCATGCAAAACACGTGCGCCACGGCCAAACAATTAAAGCGAAACGCCAAGGCTCCAGACCTGGTCAAGCTTCAATGTCAACCTCAATTGGCAGCCTTGAACCGCCCACAAGAGCGGATGAGTGGAGGACAATTAATGGTTTCCACTTGCCGCTGATGATAACTACGACGCTTTAAAGTGTTTTAAACGAATTACGAATTTAAATTGGGGTTGCTTTATTGAATTACCTTTCACACTGATATGCTTAAATTATTTTTAATGACGTTGTTTAACTTTTCATTTTATGTTTTCGAATTTTCATATTTTCTTTTCTGCTTAAGCAATTAAAAATTTAACAACCATTTCAAGTAATTAACCAACTTTTTCCTCATGTGCTTCTCTTTCCCATGTGCCACAAGTTTGAAGTGGTGTCTCATCCGCAAAACTCTTGCACGGTCGCCAAGCATAAAATTCTAATGATAGCAAGGCATGTGGTCTGTGTCATTCAGCTGTAAAATGGGTTGGCATCCCCTGCAGTGGTAGATGTAGAGAGAGGGACAGAGCATTGCCAATAAAACGTCAGCATAAAATCAAAGTCTACATTTTCCCCCTCCAGACTTTTTGACATCATTAGATGGTTCTGCACCTGTGCTAGTTTATCGCTTCCTTTCTGCATTTTCATAGTTTTCCATTTCACTTACCAGAATATATGACACACACACACACAAACACAGACACCATTACATTTACCTGCGTTGTGGATAGGTTTTTACGCTCCGACTGGCTTAGGGTGCATTGTCATCAGCGACAGCGCGAATTTGAATGCATTTTCAGACAGGGTGGATATAGAGTATTTTTATTTGAATATAAATATAAAAACAACATAAGTCTGCAGCAAAAGATCACATAATAATGTTTATACAATATTTATAATCAAACAACAAAGAGACAACAAGCAAAGTAAAGTGCGATGATTACCGACTTTATTTTTGCCTAAAATGGAAGAATTGGACTTGGTTGACATGTGAATTTAACAAGAAGGCGCCTAGATTAATCAAGAGGCGAGTTTGGTGACCAATTTAATCTCACGTTTTGGATCAGTTCACTGGCCGTCAAAATCATCTGATTTGACCACCCATAGACTATTTGTTGTAAAGGGACAAGCCAGTCACAATTGCAGCCCCGGAAGACAACATTATAGCTGCCAAGTAAGAAAAAACTGAAGCTTTCAGATGGACTACCTCAGACGTAGCCGCGGGCAACATTTACATGAAATAATATTTTAAAAGTGAATGGCCGGCATTGATGTATCGCTCACTATTGCAAATTTTTAAAAAAGTAACGCTTAAAAAATCACCCTTTTCTAGACTTACTCGTAACTTTATTCTCTTATAAGTGAATCGTTGTACTACAGGGTGGTCCATCTAGTGTTTGGAATTCGAACTATTCATAATTTGACTTTAAAAACGTCAAATGTCATTCGGAAAGCGACTAATATTTAGTAAAAACTTTGACATTTACGAAATGGGTCGCTATTTGCTTGAAGAAAGTTGATTAAATATTAAAAACATTTTTTCAAAGTGGTGAGTCTTCGACTGAAACTGGAATGTTGGTGGATAAACCAACCCGTGTACGTACTCGTCCGGTGCGCTCGACCGAAAACATATCCAAGTCAGCCGTGGTAGTCGATTGACCAAAATTGTTTTTCGTAAATAAATGACATGAACTAAACTTTCCAATAAATATTCAACCTTTGAAAAATATCGAGCCGTTTTTTTATAGCAAAATTAAATTCCAATTTTTAAATGGACCACCCTGTATTAACTATGTCTTGCATGAACCGTTTCCTGTCCTCTGGGCTGATTATAATAAACTTTACCGAGTCATCAACTCAGAAGATTTAGGTAGACACGTTAGCAGCTGCACTCAGAGACAAAATAGAGAATTTTACTCTCGGATCCTAAAAGTACGGTAAGAGTGAAAAATGTTAAGCAATACGTTGCGTCGAAACCATAGTTAAGAATGTGAGAAGTTGTACCTCTGACATTACACAACGACACACTCAACGACACAATTCTGCTCTCATGAGAACAATAACCCATTACCCATGAAAAACGAAAGCGTGAGAACGTGTTCCAAGACTTTCTCTCAAAGTTAGTTTCCTTTCTTCGACCTGATACTTTTCCTCACTCCCCTTGCCTATAAAAGCGAAAAATTTTCGGCCAGTGCCGGCCAAATGGAGAGGACAAAAAATGCGCTTGTGTTGGTAACAAGAGAGCTCTCTCCAGACTACAGCCGTTTAACTAGCAATTCAGTGTTCACCGATTCACACAACCATAAATTCGACTCGCGTTTGCATTAAAACACGACTGGCTTCGGCTCCTGGTAGCTATGGCTGGCCAGCTCTGTTTTAGAGAGAGTTTCCAAATAAACAAAAAAATTTAATTCAATTCAATGCTGACAATTCAATTATCTTTCGATTCAAAAAACAAAAAAAAAAAATCGATTTTTATACTCTTAGAGAGGGTATATTGAAATTGTCCGGATGTTTGTAACGCCCAGAAGAAAGCATTTCCGACCACATATTGTTGATCAGCATGACGAGCTGAGTTGATAAAGCCTTATCCGTCTGTTTCTATGCTATCTCCTCGGTCAGGTTTAAAGCTATAAGAACGATCGGTTGAAAGAGTAGTGTTAATGAGAAAAACTTTTTTGTTTTCAATGCTATCGCTCCCAACCCTCGTATTTTTAAGTTTTCTATGCTTTCTCACATAATTCCACCAGTTCTAAATGTAGCTACCGCAGCGCTAGCGAATTGCTAGCGATTCGGTAACCCTTTTTTGCCACACCCGTGATTTACCCGCCAAATTACTTTTGTATTGGGATGTCCTAGCGAAACGTTAGCGATTCTGGAGCTAGCGAAATACCGAAAATTAACTGTGGTGTATATAGTTATAGCAGTAACTACTAGTTATCTGTAGGTAAGATGCTGCAAAATATTAATCAATTCATTTAATTTAAATAATAATTAACATTGTATTTTTTTTTTATTTTTTATAATATAATAAAGTTTTATATTTGTATTTATTTATTCCTAAAAAATCTCATAAATGGTTTGGTTTCTTCGGCAGGGAGGGTAGGTTAAAAAAAAAATTAAATTATATATTAAATAAAATAAAAATATAGGAAGCTAACTTGGCTGTACGCAAGTTTATATACCCACTGGAGCATGATATATGCTGCCAGTTTGATATATGGCTATACGATATATTCATCAAAAAGTTTTTCTCACTAAAACTACATTTTGGACCGATCGTTCCTATGGCAGCTGTATGCTATAGTCATCCGATTTAAATCAAACTTGACAAAATTGTGTGGTAGTATATAATATAGATCTGTACAAAGTGGGAGCGATAGCATTGAAAACAAAAAAGTTTTCTTACTAAGACTTTTTTCAGACCTATCTTTTGTATGGCAGCTATACTATATAGTTGTCCGATTTTGATAAATCTCGATGAAATTATGTGAAATCATAGAAAACTTATAAATACGGGGGTTGGGAGCGATAGCATTAAAAACAAAAAAGTTTTTCTCACTAAGACTTTTTTTCAGACGTATCTTTTGTATGGCAGCTATACTATATAGTTGTCCGATTTTAATAAATCTCGGTGAACTTATGTGAAATCATAAAAAACTTTTAAATACGGGGGTTGGAAGCGATAGCATTGAAAACAAAAAAGTTTTTCTCACTAAAACTACTTTTTCAACCGATCGTTCCTATGGCAGCTATATGCTATAGTCATCCGATCCGGCCGGTTCCGACAAATGTGCAGCGTATTTATACCAAAAGACTTCGTGCAAAGTTTGGTTGAGATAGCTTTAAAACTGACGGAGGAGATAGCATAGAAACAGACGGACGGACAGACGGACATGGCTATATCAACTCAGCTCGTCATGCTGATCCCTTTTCCTTGCTGTGCGTTACAAACATCCGGACAAATTTAAATAAACACCTCAAAGGTATAATTAAGATATGATTATAAAACATACATGTCAGATCGGCCATGGCTTTATCATCTCTAGCTCGTCTTTAATATTGTTACCTGTAATTGTAAATTGATGATGTTTATTATAGTTGATGATACTTTGCACTGTAAATATTAGATATATATTTTTAGTTTATTTTTTATTTGCAAAAAAATACATCGGTTAAGCGTCACAAAAAAAATCTTTTCGGACGCTAAGAAGAATATTGAAAATGAGAAGACGCACGAAAAAGGGATAGCAGTGGTCTTACTTGTTTTCCTATTCTGTTTGTCGGGTCACTCCGTGGAAAAAAATTTAAAGCGAAACGGATTTTCTGTCTTCGATTTGCTTTTAAGCATGTCAGTCAACTCGTTCGTACTGACTACAGCCCGGATTACTTGGACACTAGCGAATAACTAGCGCCGAATTCGCTAGCTTTTCGCTAGCGAAACTAGGACGGTAGTGCCTTTGGAACTGAAGGGTATTTATGAAAATCGGACAACTATACGGCTTAGCTGCCATACAAAAGATAGGTCTGAAAAAAGTCTTAGTGAGAAAAACTTGCTTGATTTCAATGCTATTGCTCCCAAACTTTTTACAGGTCAATATTATATACTACCACACAATTCTGTTAAGTTTGATCCAAATCGGATTACTATAGCATATAGCTACCATGGGAACGATAGGTCCAAAAGTAGTTTTAGTGGGAAAAACTTTTTTGTTTTCAATGTTAGCTTCTTTATACTTTCCAGATATGAACGTTATCTGTTTCAACACAATTTTGGAGAAATTAATCAAAATCGGATGAATATATCGTATAGCCATATAACAAACTGGCAGCATATATCATGCTCCAAGGGTATATAAACTTCGGTCGAGCCAAAGTTAGCTTCCCTCTATTTTTTTTTTTAAGTTCCGACTGCCCCTTTCCCAGGGTTCCCCAAGAAGAGAGCACAAAAATGTATCTGTGTCTCTCTCTAACACACAGTGAAGCATGACTTCGTCAAGCATTGGGTGTGAATTATCGAGTAGGTTCGTGCCACAGGGGCTATAGCTGGGGAGCTCTGCCCTAATGTTAATTAAACAAATGGATTATGTTCCGATTTTAGTAAAAATTATTTAGCAATATCAATCCACGATCTTTCAGATCCATTTTGTATACACTTGAAAAGTGTAGAATAATTTTGCCCTCGCTCTCGTTTTTTCAAATATTTAAAATTTGTTTTTCGAGTTCAGTGATCCCAAATCACTAAGAAAATTATGATGGTATCAATAGTGTTATGAGTATTTCTTGCCTAAGACAATGGGTTGATAGTCTAAGTAATACGATTTCCGAATTACCTCATATATACATCGTTATTTTCATTCACTTCGTTTGCTTGGGTATTTCAAAACCGATCACACGTGGCAGCAGTCTTTAAACAAAATGATTTTTTGTTTTGTTTATTGGTTTTAGCTTCCAGCTTACCTGTGGCTGTGTGAGTGCTAAAAGGTATGCAACCGAGTTTCTACCATTTTTTTTTTTTGTATGTGACACATTTGAATATGCCAAAAGCAGCTGAGCAGAGCGAACACACACCAAACTGACAGGCAGCAGAAGGTGTGGGCGCGGTTTTCATTTTGCGGTTCGCATTTGGTTTCTCACATGACACAGAAGGAAAATGCTTAAAATCGTTTTGCGTTCGAAGTTCCTTTGCCTGACACAGATTTCAAGGCGATTTATGTGCCCGCTTGTTGGTTCCAGACTACTGGCAAATGCTCATGGGATGGACTGCGTATGAGAGAGATAGAGAGGAGGATTTATGGTGCTTTAAGCGAAAGATTATTGCGTGGATTTAAGGGAAGTTTTGGGTATTCAATTGGAACTACCGCCTTTAACCTATGCTGCACATGAAATATTTGCATTCCCATTAATATTCCTATTTACAAATGGCCAGTCAGTCCCTCTGTCCCTCCTTCACTCATTTGCATTCTCTCGCAATGTTGTCCACTTCCGGGCGTTAGCAATCCCCTTAGGCGTTGGAAAGCACGTATTCCAACCGTCCGTCAGCATACACAAAGCCAATCCCATTTTTTGTGTGGCCATCGACCGTTGCATTCTCATTGACTCGCTTGAAAATGCGTCCAGCGTTTGCTGTGCGTGCCGCGCCCTGAAAAAGGATTTTCACCCGCTCCACCCAAAAGCCCTTGGACAAACACAGGCCAAGCCCCCCTACTTTATACTGGGTCTGGGTCTTTTGGTGTGGCCCTGAAATTATTCCTGCCACAACAAAATTGTGTTGATGCACGTACTGAGGGTATTCCACGGCTATGCCATTGTTTGCATAGCATTTTGGCTGCTCGGCGCCACAGCGTAGTTTTTTTTTTTTTGGTTTTTTGGCAAGTGGCGAGGCCACAGTTCAATTTGTTCACTCTCCAAAGTCGAAAGTTTAGAAGCAAATGGCATAACTTTTGATGGCTGCTGTTCTCTCTGTGGTCGCCACACCTGCTGGAAGGACCGCTTTTCAATCAAGATGCCTTTTCATACTTTCTGCGACTTTCAGGGACAAATGGAGCACTAACTAGCCGGCTTCATATTGGACCTTTCATTGTTTGAGTTTGATTTCGAAAGTTCCATTGTTAAGAGAACTAAATTCCATTTGACTTTGGACAAACACTTGATGCGAGTGGGGCAAGGTGTTCCGAAAATAAAAAGCGTCTGCATAAAAGTGAATCGCTTAGATTTCAGTAAAGAAAATATGCAAAATTATTCTTGTTCTTTTATCGTTATTGAGGTAAAGTCTTTAACCCCAAACCAATTTTAGTGTCCCAGAAATTGAATTCGGTTGGTTTCAAATCTCTTGTTTGGAAAAGAGATAATAAGATCAAATAACAAATTAAATGCTTTGAAATTGTACACTGACGGTATTTTTCGATCGCTTTGCAAGCCAACCAAGACTAAAATCTCTGTAGATTTCCAGGACACACCCCTCATAAATTTTCTTATTCAAGATTTGCTTCCATATTTCTTTTGCTTTCCCATATTTAGTTGTCATTTACAACGTGGTTGAATTTTTTTTGGTTTTCCAATTTCGGTGAAAGTTAGCAGAAATGATTTTGCAGAACACATTTCTTCTCTATTACACTTGAATTGCGAATGCTGACCGCGTAGTCACGACCCATCCCAACTACATTTTATGGCCCGGCTACTTTAGTTTATTTTTTCGCATTTTATTTTTTTATATCCTAGCACAACAATTGCGTACAAAATTCTTGAAATAAATGACGACATGGCAGGCTCCAGTTTCTCTTTTGGTGCTGATGGGTGTCTGTAACAAGTGGGCAACACTGTGACACAAATGTGATTACGTATACGCAACGTGTGATGCTGTCAGTGAATGTGAGAGAATAAAATAAAGATGTGTGGGTAGGAATGAAATTATACGCTCAGCCGGAACATGGCAAGGATCACAAGTAGGAGAAATTTAAATTTTACTCTAGCTCAAGTTTAATAAAATGTAACGGAAAATAGGAAACCATTTTTTTTCCATCCGCTTGCATTGTAAACAAAAGACGGTGGGCGTGCTGAAAGCGCATACTTTACGCTTCCTGCTTGGAAGTTTAGTTATAAGCAATTTGTGAAATATGCAAACAGAGCTTAGCTCAGCGTTCTTGTGTAATCCGAGTTGACTTAAATTGTTAAACAGTCGTGACGAGGATGTTAAATAGGGGAAGTTGAGCTAGGACGATTTGAAACAATATCATTAAAAGTTAAAGAGTTTCAAAAAAGAGCATTTACATGTATTTTTGGGAATACGTTTTTTTAAATATATCTTGTACCATCAATTAATGTGACTTCAGCTTCTAAAAATACATAAGAAAATATTGATGTCTTCTTTGGATAAACGCATGCCAAGGCTTGCGCCAAGAGTGCAAACAGCTTTTCAGTTGCTAATTAGCAGTCCCTGAAGTTGGTCAGTGGTTGCTTACATTTTCACATTTTCTCCTCGCTCCTTTTGTTTTTAGTGTCATGTGGAGAGAAAGCTCTAATGTGACCGCAAAATTTGAAAAACTATATAAATAATTGCACAAAAGTCAGCAAAAATTATATGGTCACACTACCTATTCGGCTGTTTTGGTTGAAAAAAGTGTTTAACTTCAGGTTCATTGGTGTGATTTGTTTTTAAAAGATTCATATTGTTTACTATAATTTTTTTTTTTCTATAGAAAAAACACCAAATTCCCTCTATATAAACATACCTATAAAAATATTCTTCACACAACACTCATCATACATATACCCCTCCTATAATTCCAATAAATCCCCCCCCCTCTAAAAAAATAAACAATAAATAACATTAATCAAAAAGTATTCACTCAACAATTTTAAATTTCCACTTATTCAGAATAAAAAAAAAAAAAAAAAAAAAAAAGGATTTAGATCCGTAGGATGATTTTTAACTATCCATTTGGACTGGATAGTTAACTATCCTTTTTGGGCATCCATTGGGGAGTTGTAACTTTTCGAAGCTCGATTTATTTTCGAAAAAAAAGGATATTTAAATATCCAAAGGATATTTAACAACTATCCATTTGAACTGTTAAAAAATATCCTCTTTTCCATATCCATTGGATCTTTTTGAAATATCCTTTTGATCTTTTTTAATATCCATTGGATCTTAATAACATATCCAATGGATCTATTATTAATATCCTTTTAATATCCATTGGATCTTAAAGACATATCCCATGGATCTGTTAAAAAGATCATTTCCAAATAAAAGACTGCACAATAATTTGTATCAATTTATTTATAATATACACAAAAATTTCGATTGCTAAAACTTTTTCCTTCTTATCATATTTTTACCGTTACATGTTAAGTATAAATGTATGGGAGGACCCTCAAACTTAACTACTTCAAATAATCTTTTTGTTCCAGTCGTAGATTCAATCTCGTAGGCTTGGAAATGATTGTCAAAATTTATGCTTTCAAATATGTGAACTATTTTATGCAGTTCAATTCTTTCACTTAAGATAATAATTGTATAGTATCCACTTGGAAGTAGTATGTTTTGTCCTTAGAATTAGTGAATATGTATAGCCTTAAAAGAAGTATGTTTTTCCTTAGGATTAGTGAGTATATACATTCTTAGAAGTAGTATGTATGAAGTATAAGAAGAAGATTAGCTATTTAGGTGATCTATGAGATTTGTTATATATTAAAAGGTTGCATGGGGATTTTGTCCATAAGACACTTTTGCAGCGCAATTTCCATATTGTGGGTCAAGTCGTAAATCGTGCGTAGTCTGTAAATGCAGCTGTTCACAGAAACCTGCGTGTTGCCTCCCGACACATATGCCCGATTCTTTGTGCTGCACACCTTGCGGACGTTGGTCTTCAAAATTGTGTGGAACAGTATGGAATTCACCTGATAGATAAAAAAAGATAAAATATACAATTAAGGAATTAGTAAAAATATTAAAACCTTTTTCGATAGAATTTAGCAAAAATATTAGAACTTACTATTAAGGAAAATAAAGTTCTACATATGTACGCATGTGAACGCACGCAATGCATGTACATGTGTATGTATGGATATTAATGCACGCAAAGCAAATACATACACATATACGTAATACCAAAGAAAAATATAAAAATATTTTTTAAAATTATTTTATATCTACAAAACTTTTTACATAAATATTTAGTCGCGGGAAACCCCCCAAACCCCACAAAAAAAATTTAACTGTGAAAGATAAAACAGCGAAAATAAATTACATACATACATCAATTTAGGCAATCGTCACTAAGCTGACGTTTATTTTTTAATTTTCAAATAAATTAATTAAAAATCATATATATTTTTTATTTAATTTAATTGGTGTGTGGCTCGGGGGGGGTCCTTTCTATTTTTTAACCCTTTGAATGACGGAGTGCTCGCGACATCGAAAGCAATATGTCTTTCCCAATTTCGCACCAACGGGCCATACTCGATATTGCTATCTAGGGGGATATCGTTTGTATATAAAAAAAAATATTTAATAAAATTGATTACTTCAACCAATATAGAGAGGTCCCATTCACCCTATACGTTTAAGCATGTGAGCGCAAAAGCTGCAAAGGCGACAACGGCTGTAACAAGGATGATGGCAAACACACGAGGGCCAAAACAGCGTAGCAGGCAGCTCATAGCGAGCGTGGTCACCTCCATTATCCTCTATGGGGCGACGATTTGGGCACCCGCTATGAACATAGCGTCCTATAGCCGCCAATGCAAGTCGGTATACAGACTCTGCGCGCTCTGGATCACCTGCTGTTTCTGCACCGTATCAGAGGAGGCTGCCCTAGTGGTTGCTGGAACAGTACCCATAGACCTGCTAGCAGCAGAAAGATAAAGCGGACGCACAGGAAGCAGGACACAGCGTGACTCAACTGTTTCGCAATGGCAGAGCAGATGGGTTCCCAAATGCTGACGGGGCACGGATGCTTCAAGGCGTACCTGCACCGCTTCAAGCACGAGGAGGACCCTTACTGCGACCACTGTGGTGGCGAAACTCGTGAGGACGTGGACCATGACTTTTTTAGTTGTCCACTATACGGGAATGAGCGCACAAGAGCCTCACGCGCACTGAGCATGCAGCTGACAGCCGACAACATCGTTCAATGCATGTTGTCCAGCCAGAGCGGGTGGCAGACAATAGCCTACATGGCGGCCGCCATTATGAAGGATCTGCCGAAGTAATGCTTTGCGGCGGTCCCGCGGGTGCGGAATCTTCCTTCCTTCTTTTTCTTTTATTCTCCTATATTGTTAATAGTTTCTACTCTGTACATTTCTACTGTATCTAATTAAAAAAAAAAACTAGGCTGGTAGACTAAACAGCTGTTTCAAGAACCTCACTGGTCTACCATCAGTAGACTTTGCCCATCGACTGCAAGGTGAAGTTACCTTTGGCTGGGATTCGACTATAAGAACTCGGAGATTGAACACATCGGAGAGTGCGTCAATTCACAGTAAAGAATGCATCCATATGTTAAGCTCTCAGCATGCAAGAAGCCCGGTGGTGGCAGATTTCTCAAAACAAATCTATGAATAAGCGACTAAGTTTTGGCACATTTTTTGCGAAATCCCGCCGACTACATAATATTTTTTAGCTGGAGCTTAACAGAAAACTGTAAGAGGTTAAATAAGTTAAGAAAAGATAAATCTGGTCATTGAGATTATGAATCTTGTTGCAAGGTATTTCAATCTGTTTTTTCCAGTTGGCAAGCTTCTTTAAAACATATTTTTAATCTATATTTCAGATTGATCTTCTTTTCTCAGTGTACAGTCAGAGAATTCTGTGTGACAGGTTCTCTCGGGTAGGCATAAAATCTTGTTGATTACATAACACTAAACTGCCATCAATTTTCACAACTATAAGAAATAGTGGAAATCTTAGGATCCTTGAAAGTTTTTTTTTAAAGTCTATTTCAATTCTTAATCAACAAAATTTGCGCTTGCTTTCATTCATCATTTATAAATTTCACTTAAAACTTACGGCAACTTTCTCCTCCCATTTTGAACACTATTCTCGACTGCCTTAAAGAAACTTTTGCCTTTCATGCAAAAAGCGCAAAGCGACCGCAAGATAAACATTAAACAAACTTTGTGTAAGACAACCTGCAAACAAACAAACCCAGAAAAAAAAATCCTGATAATTTTCTTGCATTTAAAAAATGAAATATAAATCCTGGCACGTGCCAGAAACAGGCTTCGGCTACACGCTGTCAGTCAGTCAGTCGCTCAGCCAGATAGTAACTCAGGCTGACTGTCAAACAAATCCTTGCGCTGACAGTTTTGTTCTCTTTTCCACCTTAACTCTCTGGGGGCGAACGCGCTGTGTATGCTTGATAAACCAAAAACTCGTTCTGACATGTTAATTAGTGTGACTTTTGCCAAAGCATTAAAATCTGCCTAGGCTTAAGTTAAAGCCTTGACTTGTGCATTAATCAACGGAGCGGCAAGCCACAACGCAGTCATTTTCATAATCAAACAAAAAACTGCAAATCACACAGCTCGCACACACACAAAAACACAAGGACAACCCCAACCTAACCACGTCAATTGCATTAGAAATTGCATTTAATGAGGGCCGCGCATACGGAATAAGAGGTGAATGAGCGGAGAAGGAGAAGCAGCTGTCAAGTAAATGGCGTAGAAAATGGCGACACTGAGACGCCAAAATGGCGTACACTGACATGGAACAAAAAGGGAGAAAAAAACAACACGATTGTAAAAAATTGAGGGATTGATTGTGCACTTGGAATAATTATATGATACTTCTTGGTGTGAATTTAGATAAGGAGTTTTAAGCTTTAAGCAAATTCTCAAGAAAATTCTCTCACTAGATAACAAGGTGCAATATGTTGAACGGTTGTTGGTGATTCTAGATGATTTTTGTGTAATGAACACAAATCTGTTAGCGGAAATGGTCCATTATGTCTAAAATTCTCATAATTTGAGCTTAAAGCTGCTTAAAATATATATTTTAAACCTTTTCAGGGGCGTTTTGTGAAGCACCTATAGACAGAGAAAAATTGATTTCTTGTTAAAATGAACTTTTAAAAATATCATATTTTTCATTTCAATTGGATACAAAAAAATATCTTTCCGATACAAAATAATATCACTTTTCGAATTGATATTAAAAAGTTTCAGAATGATCCCGAAAATTGATATAATTTTAATTAGAAATTCGAAAAACAGAAAGCAACGGCATGCTCATTTTAAGACATTTTTTTAAATCACAGCCACACACTAACGAAAACGTGCATAAACCCAGCAAAACCCTAATGGAGTCTGCTCCAAAGGAGCAGAGAAGCGCTCAACTCTCCTTGTATCTAGTGATATTTATTAACATTGATATGTCACTGCTAAGAAAGCGCTTTAAAGTGCTCCGCTTGCGCTGTAAAAGAGCTCTAGAAAGCGCTACACTTTTACTGCGAATTTACGTTTCTAAGCTAAGTAAAAAGTCCCACAACGAAATATTTTATACAAAATTTAAATAAAATATTCAATTTATTTAAAATGTAATTATTATTACACTCAAAAAAAAAAAAAAAAATAGAGCGAACGCTCTTGAAAAAAAATTTATTCGCTCTTAAATTTTTTTTGAAGAATTTCGCTCTTGGAATCGAACTAAATTCGTTCTCAATTTGGTTCTTAAAGGCAAGGGGAGTGAGGAAGAGCAAACTTTAAGAGAATAGCGTTGGACACGCTCTCACAGAGAGAGAAAATAGAGAGAGAGAGAGAGCGCATGTGCAGCTTGTTGTCGGATGTGATCGGTCTGGCCGTTAATTCATTTAATGTTAAACATTTCGAGTGTGCAAAACTAATCGATTAAACGATTCTAGAAAATAAGGACAATGTTAAAAACACCTCATTTTGAATACTTCGGTCGGTCTGGTCGGATTCGGTCGTGTCTCTCACACTTAACCCCCTCCAGTTGAGTTGGTATATAGTAATCAAGGTTATTTATCGATTTTTCGAAGGAATGATTAAGATCGGATAAACGATAGTCAAGTTATGAGCAAGACCAGTAAACCATTCACTTTACCG
This sequence comes from Lordiphosa stackelbergi, assembly GCA_018904235.1. NCBI lineage: Eukaryota > Metazoa > Arthropoda > Insecta > Diptera > Drosophilidae > Lordiphosa > Lordiphosa stackelbergi. Next base: position 32,220 of record JAEIFU010000706.1, on the reverse strand, counting down.
CTGAAATGAGCGAAAAAATTATAAATGCGAGGAGCTCCTGTTGTTCATTAAAAGTCAGGAACATGACCAATCTGTCTACGACAATGAAATGTTAATATTTTTGGTTGTAAGTTGATTTCAAAGCTTTTAATTTAATTTTAGAATATGGAATAAACCAAGTCAATATTTAGCAGATGACAAAAAAGGCCAAAATCGCGCCATAATTCAGCGGAGCGCTGTATCAAAAAAAATGTTGATGCCATCTTTTTAAGAGGATTAAAGTATTAAAAAAAAAGTTAAAAGTTAGAAATATTTAGTGGAAAAAAAATTTTTACTTGTTTTTGCGAAATAAATTTTTTTTTCGAAACATAGGAAGCTAAAAACTGGCCAATACGATTCTTTGCTAATATTATTAACTTGAAATTATTTTTTCGCAGTCGAAAGAGTATATCCTATAGTTTTCGTTGGAATAATCGGGTTAAATTTTCAAAACTTTTTAGATTTTAGAGATAATTATAATAAAAAACAACATAACCAATTTCGTATTATATTCAACAATTTTCTTTATTCCTCATCGCTACTTTCACTTGAATTAGAGTACTCCTCTTGAACTACAGGTACATTTTCTTACAGATCTAAAGCTGATTTTGGCATTTGATTTATTTTTTTTTCCTGTCTCTTGAAATGCCTCGATACTAGAGGATCCGAGGTAATGAACATTCTATTCAGAACATCGAGGTTCCACTTTTCCCGACTGCATTTTCTCGAAAAATGTTCTCTGTAAAGCTTGAAATCTTTGTTTCGTCCTTCCTGGGCCTCCTCGGTTAATTGACCAATTGGGAGCAATGCATAATTAATTATTTCCGGGCCATGAATAAAAAATTTATGCAAAGTCGGCGTCATATTGTACCAAGGGTACAAATTTACGAAATGCCTAGCAGTCTCCAAGGCATAATTTTTGAATTTGTCTATATTAATATGATAGTTGCATGAAACAACTATTAATATAGTGTGCATTCTTTTTAGCAAATCGATGTCTATCTTAGTTATCTCTGCAGTCAATTCTGCGTTTTGAAAAAATCGCCTAGCAGTGTTACCATCGTTACTACTTCCAAATCCAGGTTTCGGGAGATCACTAAGTAAGCCTAGTTTTCCCTTGAATTCGTTTTGAATTCGATTTTTTGTCTTGGCAACAATTTCTTTGTCTTCTACCGATCTGGCTTGCCACCTTCTTATAGGCAATTTGTAGGACAAATGCAAAAGGCATTCAAAAAACCGAATCCATCCATGCAAAGTTGAAAGCCCGAATTTCAAATTTTCCGCTTTCACTTCCTTTAATAACATTTCGTCAATGTTATTAAATTGTTTGCTTGTTGCTCCGCAAATGTAACACTTAGATGTTGATGTTGTCTCCGTCAATGCATTACAAGCTTTTCCGTCAATCATTGAAAGAATTAACTGATGGCTTACTTCAACTTCAGCGCCTTCAACTTGCATCACAGTGTTAATAAGTCGCAGAATTTCTTTCTCGACTCTATCATTTTCTGCCAGCAAAACACTAAAATATACACTACCTGCTTCATTTTTCATGGTTATTTAAAGAAAAGTATTTTCAAATTTAGTCCACTCGCAAATATCAAGAAAGTAAACAAACAAAACAGGTGTTAGAACAGCTGATTAATGACATTCAACATGCGCGCGAATGTTCCAGGGCTGGCGATATTGGAATTTTGAAAATGACTTCACTTACTAAAATTCAATTTTCTCAGAAAAGGCAAAAAAGGGCACGCTAATTTTTTCAGGACATAAAGTTTAATGTTGAAACTTTATTTTAAAATTTATTTCAAAGAGCGATCGCGCGCGGGTAACTACTTTATGTCCAACAATAAAAAAATATAGTTTTTTGGACCTTTTTCCAAAAATTAAAAAAAATATTAAATTTTTTTATGAAAATTATGAAAATTTTATTTATACTAATGAACTAAGAATAGTCAAAACTAATACTTCCAATCGCCACATATCCGCATAAAAATTTTATATTCATAAAAAACGATTGCGAACATACATTAAAATGCTATTTTTTACGAATTCCTTAAAATCGAGTTCGAAAGGTGAACTTTAAATGCGTGTTGTGGGAGAACCAAATATCCTAGACTATTTTTCTTTTTTGATTATTACGCAAAATTTAATCATCTTTCAAGTTGCATTTTAACTTTCTTTGATATCTCAAAAAAAAAACAATTTTGGAGCGGAATTTGCTCTAGTCGCCCTAGGGTATGTGTCATTTCACCACACGAAAATCATTTGGATTCACTACTAACCCTTCAATATACTGGAAAAGGTTTAATTTTGTCTCCCTGTGTTATTTAGCATATTAAAACATATTCGCTTAATTTTTTCCGAATTATTTGATTTTAAATTCTTTCACATTTTCGCATGTTAATTTCTTAAACATCTCGCCGGAAATCCGATTGTTCATTGAATTTACATCGTCTGCGCACACATCATTTCCATGTGTCCTGTTAATGTTATCAGCAATCAGCAAAAGTTTTCAAACTACATGCAATGGCTCAATGTCAATCCATTCCACACATATCTGTATCCTCCGAATCCACCTTCAACCAGCTGCATTATAACATATGCAATCACAATTGTCAATTGTACAAATGACAGCGAGAAAAGCGGGGAAGAGCGAGAGACATTGCAGACATAGTCAACAATTACGGTTAGTGCCACAGTTTGACTGCGGATAGCCCCCTCCTCCGCCATCATCGCAGTCATTGCAATCATTGTTAGCTGGGACTCTGTCTCTGTGCCTGTCTCCTGTCCATGTGACTTAATGTGATTGTCAAGCGAGTGAAAGAAAAAAAAAAAAAAAAAAAGAATGGAACACGGAAAAGCAGAACAGAACAGAAGTAGAACTGACAGCTCCACCTACATTCAGGAATGTGTGTATAATGGGCTTGAATAAGAGCCCAAGTCAAAAGACATGTGGCAGGTGAAAGAAAATAGAAACCATTGCATACCAACAGGCATTTGACTGCGTAACATTTGGCGAGACAACAATGCAGCAGAGCAGAGAGCTAGAAACAGAGATAGCGAAGGAAAGGACTCTGCATTGTCAATGCAATTCAATGAATGAATGCCTGCAAAAATCCTGTCCAGCTTCGTAGGCGAAAGCTTTTAGCATAATCGGCTAAAGGCCCTGGAGGCAAACCAAAACATTTTACCCAAATTGAAAGCTACAGAAAAGATTCTTTTACACTTGCAGCTAAACATATTTTAATGTAAAGTAAATGCCTAAAGTCGACAAACTCAAAGACTTTTTGCGCCGCGTTGGTTTAGGAAAGATTTGTTAAGTAGGTTCAAGTGAACAATTTTGGAACCTTGCTGTCAAAAACCAGAAAGAAAGTCGATCAAGCGCGACTTTAACATATTTTGTTTCCCCAAAAGTTTGTATATATCTGATCAATTTTTAGTTAGAAACCAAACAAAGTGGCTAAAAGCCATAAACAAAAAGCTTAAGTCGTCCCTGCTTGACTTTGATACACCAGTTACAAATTAACATTATGTTAATGTTAAGAGTTCTGTTCCTTAAGGAAGAGCCGAAAAGAAGGCAACATAATTTTAATTTACAGTCCCAAAAATATGACAAAAGGTGAAATTCTGTTTATACACTGCGCTGCAACTGCATCAGCAAAACAGACTTACTGAGTTTACAGAGTTTATTACAGTCGGGCTTGACCGTCTTTCTTCCTTATTATTTATTTTAGCCTTTCCGGTTTTATTAGACATCCTTACGACACGCATTAGCCACACGTTTTGTTGCCCAACCAAGCGTAAAGTGGTTGCAGAAAAGTCAAATTTTATAATCATTAATTTTCATTAAAACTAATTGCAGTTGACTTGGGTTTGGATCCTTTCACTTGCGTATATCCTGTAACCCGTCAGAATTTTCTTTGTATATCTTGAACAATTATGCAAATGACTTTTGGGTTCATCCCAGTTTTACCTTTTTTCATGTCGGCTCCCACTTAATTACGCAAAAATTATCACCTGCCGCCACCACTCGAACGGTAGATGCAAAACACTTAACACCCAATTGTTGGCGGCAAAAAAGTTTTCAACACAACGAAACTAAACCGAGTGCGGAAATAAAGAAAATTTGTTTAGCGAATATTTCCAAACGAATTGGTTCGGTGGGGCAAATTAATTTCGAGAGCGTCAAGTGGCAAATGAACCTTCCCGTCTTTTTACCCGCACCATTCCTCTTTCAATTAATTTCTTTGCTACAAGTTGGGAAATTTCATGAGCGATAAACATAAGAGATGGTGGACGGGGGCGTTCGAGGTTGAAGGCGAGATGAAAGTGCTTTAATATGTGGCTGGGGTATTTGCTTTCAGTGGTTGTGCTTGCCAACAAATTTGGCAATAGTTTTGCTTGTTTAGATGAAACCTTTGCGGTGGAAGCTGGAGCAAATTAAGCAAATGTGTCAGGATAAGAGTATCAAATTGATGGCACGGGTAATGAAGTGTCTAAAAGTTGATGGCAGCTAGATGAGCTCATAAAAATTCAGAAAATGGTCAAGAATTTTATCTAAATTAAGAAAAATGTGTAGTTTCATTGGGGATTCAAAGGGACGACTTGTTCTCTTAACGGATTGAAGAAATTTTTTTGGAATAAATATACTTAAGCTAACTTATTTTGTAAATTATATTCATTTGTAAATCAAATCATTCAAAATGATACTGATAAATAGTTATACACTACGCTAAGCAACTTTGTTGTTGCGTTCGAGTTTGCGAGAGACAAAGGAGAGAGAGAAGCATATATGATGTTGTTGTCGCCAACAAAAAAACTTTAACTAGGAAAGAAAGAGAGGAGAGCACGCATATGCATTTTTTGTTGTTTTATGTAGGCTTATGGATAGCGTCAGCCGTATACGCGCCAGCTATTCCTTTGCGTCCAGCAACAACGAATGCGTGCCTTGCGGAATGGGCATGGGCACCCCTGATATAGAGAATAGTCAGTTGAGGCATCAAACAAGAATTGCAAAAGATCCGACCCCACACTACCACAAACGCGTCCGGCCGGGACAGAAAAAGAAACAACCAAACAAGAAAAACAAAACAAAAAAAAAAACAAAAAAAAAACAAAAACCTTTACAAACAAACTCATTCATTAAAAAAACACTAAAAACAAAAAAAAAAAAAACAAAAAAAGCCCAAAAAGAAAAAAAAAAAAAAAAAAAAAAATTAAAAGAAAAAAAAAAAAAAAAAAAACAAAAAAAAAAAAAAAAAAAAAAAAATGCAAAAAGTAGAAAAACTTTCTTAACAAAAAAAAAAAAAAAAAAAAAAAAAAAAAAAAAAATGTTTGTACTAAAAAAAAAAAAAAAAAAAAAAAAAAAAAAAAAAAAAAAAAAAAAAAAAAAAAAAAAAAAAAAAAAAAAAAAAAAATGAAAAAAAAAAAAAATTAAAAAAAAAAAAAACGAAAAAAAAAGCAAATAAGAAAAGTAAAAAAAAAAAAAAAAAAAAAAAAAACACACACGTAGTGTTGTCAAAGTTAAGGAATATAAATAGTAATTTTAGTGCTTATATCTCTAACATCTGTGAAATTTTTTTTGTTCACACGGGCTTTTAGACGAAAGGCACTAATAGGAATGCAAATAAGGTGGAGAGACCTTAAAGAACTTGAGATAGGGAAACAAAAGACTTCACTCCATGTAGAGACTGATGTACACCAGCTAAATGAAAAATTTGTGCAATGCCAAGTACCTGAAGCTACGTCTAATACATATATTGATTGCGTACCTTACAACAATTGTGATAGTAGTTTTAATTTTGCATGTGTTAGTCAATGTGATGTTCTAGCGTCTATTTTAAATGTAAAATCTAATGCAGTAGGCCTGGATGAATAAATATTTATAAAATATTTTACCTGGAATTCTACCTCATATTACCCACATTATAAATACCGCCCTGACTACCTCGGTTTTTCCAGACAGTTGGAAATTTGGCAAAATACTGGCTATTCCAAAAACTAATGGAGACTTTCGGCCAATTTCAATTCTACCATTCATTGCAAAGGTTTACGAAAATTTGATGGCCAGTCAAATTAACGAATTTATGCTTAGCAACCACCTTCTGAGCGACAATCAATCCGGGCTTAGAAAATAGGAGCTGCACGACAGCTATACTAAATATAGTTGAGGACATCAGAAAAAACATGGACGATGGTAACGTTACTCTTTTGACACTGCTTGATTCTAGCAAAGCTTTTGATACCGTCAACCATGACATATTATGCGCCAAACTGAAAAATCTCTATTGATTCTCGAATACTGCACAAAAACTAATGCGATCCTACCTAACCAATAGGCGTCAAGCTATTGTTACATCGTCCGCCTCTTCGTTATTTCTGTCCCTTAAGCGTGGAGTCCCTCAGGGATCAGTTCTTGGTCTATTGCTATATTCGATTTACGTAAATGATCTCCCAGATGTTTTGTCAGAATGTGTAGTCCATATGTACGCTGATGATGTTCAAAGTATGTTTGTCGTCCATTCTCCAAAATTAATGAATGTGTTACTGTGGTCAAACAAGAATGGACTAGGCTTAAACTCGAAAAAAATCGAAATGTATTGTAATATACCAAAAAAGCGTTAGAAACAGAAGACTGGCCAAAATTAAAAATTGAGAATAATACAATAGAATGGTAGAAAAAGTATCAATCTGGGTATAACACTAAATCAAACTCTTTCCTGGAGTGATATTAGAGCGGCAAACGGAATGGAAAAGAGATAGCATTAAAGTAATTTGTTGTATGTTAATATCTGTGAAAATCAAAAAATTTTATTTATATTTTTAATAGGCGCGAGTTTTAAAAACATTAATACGAACGTTTACAAATAACAAATTTTTACAAACGAAGTTACTGTTCATTTCAATTAAAAGGATCTAAATTTGTGGAAAGAAAATATTTACAAATTTGAATAGTTTATAAATAAAATATCGCGACAAACTAAAAAAGAAAAAAATAGATGATAATAGTTAACACTGCGTAGAGTCACAAAACTTTAAACTCCACTCGCGCCCGTTAAAACTCGACTTTTTAACTTTTGTATTTATATACGCTAATTATACATGAAAAAAAGTATCAGATAGGGGGTGAGAGCATGACCTAAAAATTTCATATACATGGGGAGGGCTCTAGTGATCATATAATCAAGGCTACAGGTAAAATATACGGATCCCTCAGACTACTGTATCCCACATATCACTTTCTCCCTACTCATATTAGAATTTTAATAGCTATGACCTGTTTGACACCCTGTCTCTTCTATGGAGTGGAAATTTTTGGCAACTGTGATGCAGCTGGCAAACAAAAGCTGAACGTGGCCTTCAACAACATAGCTAGATTTTTTGATCTAATGCTAACTGACCATGTTTCAAATTTCTCCAAAAAGCTTTTTCACCTCAATTTAGATAGTTGGATACAATACAGAGCATTGGTATTTTTACATAAGCTTATTAGTACCAAAGAACCAAGGTACCTCTATGAAAAACTTGAATTCTCTACATCACGACGTACTAATAATATTGTCTGCTTAAGACATCAGATATCCTCATCCGAAAAACATTTTTATATATATGCTGTTCGCCTATGGAACAATCTGCCGCATGTTTTAAAGACAATTAGAAGCGCACCTCAATTTCGAGTTAAACTATTTGCACACATCCAAAATCAACTCAATAGTTAGTAAAGCTTAGCACATTAGAATAAGCTACTATTAATATCAATTTGTTTCACTGAATGTTTTTTCTTAATGTTAATGTGTCATTTATCTAGATGTAAGGATTCAATTAGAATTTTATTTTTATTTTTTTTTTTATCTTGAATTCTTTATTTTTGTGACTAGTGCCCTAATCATAAGTTTCATGCAACTTGTAGCACTAGGAAGTAAGTAAGTAATAATAAATAAATAAAATAAATTTATTTTGTAATGCTTCCCTTTGTACTTTTCGTATAGGCTAAAAGAATGCACAATTTTAATTGACTAGCCGTTGATTGGGAAACAATACAACATGGGAATGAAAACTCAATGTACGTTACGCCCATACAGTTCAAATTTCTCATATAAAAATAGGCCCTCACCAAAAAGCACAAAACATAACATGCAAATTGTAATTCCATATTCCGTTCACACATCCAATACCCAGTCAAGTGTAAATATTTGGTTACAAAAAAATCCGCTTGAAATGCAAACAAATCCCTTCATATATAGCAAAATATATGCTCAATTCAAACTGACAAGTGAGCAAAAACCATTCACGTATAAACAACAAAAATGTCCACTCACAAGCCATGGAAAATCAAGGGAGAGCACAAGCGATGAATACAAACTAAGTAGAACGCAACGAAATTAAACGCAAAAAGTTCAGATAGCAACCGAAAAAAGAGCAAAAATAAAAGCCAAAAACTGCATGAGCATGACGTTTTTAATTATCTAGAGCAAGCGCATTTAGCACACATACAAGAAAAAACGTTGCATACTTTGCGGGCAACTAAATGAAATTTTGTCTGCTAACTGCTTTGCTGTATGCCACTACAACATCAACAACAACAGCAGCAGGAAGCAACATAAAAGGAATGAAATATGTGGGTGGGTGCGAAAGAGTTTAATGAAATATTTGCAAGTCAGCCAAGCAGCTTTTCACACTTTTTTATCTGAAAATGGTGATTAAAGAAGCAACCCTTTCAGTTGTAACAGAATGAAGGAATAAAGATGCTGAAAAAATTTATTCTTCATCAGCCTTGTAGTTATTTTTCTCCCTCTTAGCTATATTAACAGCCATGCAGCCAAGCAAAGGCCTTTAAAAATACGCTTTTAATGGTAACTTTTGTTTACCCACCGTGTGCACAGATTTATTAAAAACCCTCTGCTGAAAATGCGTGCAAAAAAACTGATTGCAGGTAAAACGAAATTTGAAATACACTTTTGTGGTTAACTTAACCTGCACATCGAAAATAAAACATTCCTTTAATTACTTAAAATTATTTAAAACAAGTCCTAAAATTGGTGGTATATGCCTAGCATACAAATTTAACAAAATGTTAAATCGTTTTTATTTTATCTTGACGAAAATTGCAAAAATCACTTTTTTCTTGATTGCATCATACAAAAAATCACATCAATTTTAATGTGATGTAAAATCAGTTTTATACCCAAACCATTTTTAATGTGAGTCAAGTCAGCGAAGAAAAATCAGCGTTGAGTACAATTAATTTTATACCATGAAAGTCGATCGTTCGGTTGAGCAAGAGTCGGCTGATTGATCAAGAAATCGGTTCGTGCGCAACACATTCTACATTTTCCGCTCTCTTTATTTGGCCGGTTCTGCTAAAAACGCCGAATTAAGTTCTCCCTCTCTCTGCGAAGCTCATGCGAGGTGATTCTCGCTCAATAGTTATTAAGCCGAACGAACAAATATTCGAATTGAATTGAATGAAGACGAACATGATTGTAATCAGAGCGTCAATTTGGATTGATTGGTTCGATTGAATATGGCGATTAGCCAAATTTTGTGGCATAAACTCTAAAAATAAAGCTAGGCCCTTGAAATTTTGTGTAAATGTGTCTTATATTAAACTAGAATTTCGAAAAAAAAATGTCGTCAATTGGGCCACGCCCTAACTTCCCGCCCTTACAACTACCTGAAATGGTATGGACAAAACGTAAATTTTTTATAAAAATCGAACTTTTAGATGTGCAATTTGGCACATTTGACAAATCGGAACATAGGTACTTATGTGTATTAACCACGCCCCCTGCCACTTGCCCCTTCCCAACCGCAAATTAGTCTGTAAGGCAAGTTCGGAAGCCAATTTTCTTTTCAATCGTAGCCCTCCCTCAGTATAGCTTAATTTTGGTCGTCCCATATTGGAGGGTGATGATCTTGCGGTATTTTCATGATCAATTTCCACTTCCAAATTTTTTAAAAGCCATTCTGAGTGCATGGTTTTATATCTTGACAGATATCTTTGGCATTTTGGCAAATATCGATTTATATGAGAGACAAATCCTTTTAATTTGGCTTTAACTTGATCTATATTTTTTATGCTTAAATCGTTTTTGTTGATCTCTGCTTTAATGTATTCAGTTATGCCATCTGCATTTCGATTGTTGCTGTTCCAAATATCGATCAGAGTTTCGTGCGAAAACTCATATGTCACTAAAAATGCATATTATTCGATAAAGCGCAAAAATGCGCAAAAAAGATTAATAACACTATATACCAGGGGCTTTAACAAATAACTTGCCATTTTTAGTTGCTTGCGCCTACATGCGCCGCAAAAGTATTACTCCACGGAACACAATTACATTTGTTATTTTTCTGCAAAAAAACAATAAACAAAACAACAGACAACAACAACAAAACACAAATTTCGTTTCTTATCACAGCAGATATCAATTTTACATACCGTGAGCTTCGTTTTCCATATTAAACTTGATTTTTTTATTGAAGCTTTGCCTATTTATTTACTTTGCAAATACAATGAACTGGTTACGTCAATTTTCACAAGGACGTGCTTTGATAAATCAGCTGACTTCAGAGAGCTGCCACAAGAGAAGAGTTGCCACCCGGCCGAAAAAAAATATTTTTTAATCTAACTGAAGTATTCACTTTTAATAATTAAAGTCACTTTTTTAAATTAATACCATCGATTTTTTGACTTTATGCCAGAAAAATCGTCATTTCGCCCAAAGATAGGTCTGAAAAAAAGTCTTAGGAAGAAAAACCTTTTAATGCTATCGCTTATAAACTCGTTGCTTATCAATATTATATGCTAATACACAACTCTGTCAATTTTGATCCAAATCGGATGACTATAGCATATAGCTGCCATAGGAACGATCGTTCGAGAAAATAATTCCAATAGGAGAAAACATATAAGGGTTTTAGTGCCCTGCATTGATTTTACAGTAGGTCAGACATACAAAGCTATTCCGATGTAATGTTGTGAGCTATCTCGTTGAATTGTATGGTCCCATAAATTGTTTATCAACCATTGACCTTGAGCCAGCGCTGTAAAAGCAAAAAACCTTGATTTTTTTTTCCAGTTATAACAATTATCTGTTACAACACAATTTTGGGGAGTTTGATCAGAATCGGATCTGAATATATCTAAGGCTAAGGTTTTTTAAAAAAAAATATATAATATTTTGAATGTAGCTTGTTACACTGCTGTGGATGGACCGTCGAAAGGTTTTAAGAAAAGCGTGACTATACCCAAAACAAATAAGAGTTTAGACCAGTGCCCAAAATGCCAAAAAGCCTATCCCATTTGATAGGAGCAAGCCGACGTCGCAGCAGGCAAGAATACGTGTGTTCTATAAATAGCACGCTCGGCGGCTTGCTCTCTCTTACGACGCGAGCTTTCGGCTATTTCTTTTCTCACGAGGCATTTGCTTGTTTGCTTCTTGCTCATGTTTGCTGTCATGACGTTTACTTCGCGTTTTGCTGCTACGCACACAAGCGCAAAGCTTGATAGTGTGTGTTTGGACACCACTGATTTAGACCAATAACAATTCTCCATTTTGTTTTTAAAGCGTTTGAGCAATTTATTTCTAAGCAGATGAAAATGATTGTTGATGGCAACTGCCTTCTGACCCAGCTGCAATCCGCTTTTGAAAAAACCATTGCTGCATATCAGCTATCACAAATATAGTTAAAGATGTCCGCAACAAAGTAGACGACAGTCAACTATCATTGTTATTAGATTTTAGCAAAGCCTTTAATACTGTCAACCAAACTTTTCTCAGCACTTAATTGAGTAAGCTATATAATTTTCCCACCTCACACAAATTGAACTGGTCTTGCTGTCAGACGTGTATTTGTGTAACCATTCATCATAAATGGTGCCCACAAGGCTCTGTCCCTGGTCCATTTTTGGTTTTGAACAAAATTCCGATTTAAACGTGGATAAATAAGTAGCTTAAAAACACAAAAATACCCACAAAACTTTTGCGCAACATTTCGATTCCTTGGTCCTATGTGCAAATTAAGAACTTTTCAAAATTTCTCCAATTTCTACATATTTACTTAAAGTTCAGCATTTTTTAAATATTCTATGGCATCTCTGTTATCACATGCTCACGTTTTAACATGTACTTTTATTGTGTTACCAACTTCTCACAAAATTCCCACAACTCTCATTCATAAAAAAAAGTCAGCAGTTTTCATCCTTTCAGCCTTTTTACCTGTTAATTAATAACACCAAACCATTTTCAGCTTTCAGCTGAGTTGTTGCCAAATTGCTGGCAGGACTATACGGCGTTCGTTCGCTGTAAATACGTGGCACATGTGAAGCGTAAAAGTGGAATTAAAAATTCGTAATAATATTAACTTAAATTTAAATTATTTTTCTGCTTCTGTTTGCTCAACACTTTTAAGGCAACAATACGTAATGGAAAACCATTTTGTCTATTTATTTGCTCAAGTAATAGACAAAGCTAAAACTTTATTTTATGCGAATATTTGTGAAGCACTCAAAAGTAAGCTGCTGCGACTGAGGAAAACTTTTGTGGGCGCTCTTCCACTGTCCGGATGAAAGCTCTGCTCTTGATAACTTTATCAACATGAAATTTTGCATACATCATTGAACAACACTAAGCTGACCCCCTGGTTCCGGTTGGGCCATTGAAATATGTTAATATCGCTTTTAATGCCAGAAAAGTGTCTTCAATATTTCCACACATTGTTTGTTGCCCTTGGCCTCGTTCATCTTTTTTGACTGGTTTGTCTGGTTACTTAAGTGATGTTGCTTGTGTTTATGTGTGTTGACATGGAAAAGCCTAAAGTTATTGTTTGTATCACCAGCGGTCACGCCCATCATTTGCCTTGTGCCTAATAAGCGGCTCAAGTGTTGGCGTGGAATTAATGCGATCCCTCTGTGTTTATGTGTGCCAGAGTGTGTGTTTATCATTGTCGGTCCGAAAAGTTATACTAGCCGGACATAACAGTTGTGTACACACACACACAATATGCATGTTTGTGTGTGTGTGTTGCTGTTGATGTTTGCATCGCTGGCATCGTTACTATTCCCAAGGCTATCCTTGTTAGTGTACTTAAGTGCGTTCGTTAAGTCACCCATGGTTACGACTTCCTAATGAGGTAAGTAGATAACTATAGAGCTAAAAAACACTATACTGCAGAGATTTAACTAGTTATAAAATTATTAACATTATTACAAATATGGAAAAACTAATTCCGATTTGAGCTTCTCATCGTAAAGTTTTTAGTGCTTTTCTGTGCTAACAACAGTGAGGTTTGGCATGAAATCATTAATCCAAGCTGCATAAATGGAAGCTATTCGAGATGAACGTAACGTGTTCCTGGAATCGCTGGTTCAATTCAAAGTAAGGGTCTGTCTATAACGTTCCTTCTCCTTCTACAACAATCGTGAGATATGGTCTTAACTAGCTAATCCGAGGACATCCCCTTAGCAACGATTGCTGATAATACTGTTTTCGTGGCGGGATACAGCTCATCAGAAACCGATTCTGTGTCATGTGGCATAAAGTCCGATTAATGCTTAGCCTAAATTCAAATTTGGAAAACAATTTTAGACCTAACAGACCACGCTCACCCTTTCCTTCCATACTTGCCTATTTATAATACTTGTACTTTTTACAACCTTTAGCCCTCTTATAAAGCGAATATCTATTCTATAGCTTCATATCAGGGCTGCAAACCTGCTTTGTACCGAAACGGTTTTGAGCCCGAATTAACGGCTTTTTATTTACCGCAAACTAACCTAGCCACTTGACAAAAATAGCTGAACCTGAACCTGTTCCAAAACAAAATTGTCGGTTCGGCTTAAAAAAAAGTATAGACAATTAATAATCTGACCTATTTCCTACCCAATTTGTAAAACCTTCACACGGTTCGAGTCCCAACTGGTTGCATCCGTGCTTTACACACTTTATGGCTTCTTTGTCACTTTGTGTTTCTTTAAACCTAAGCTGATCAGATATATAAAAACTTTGGAGTAGAGCCCTGCATGAATAGAGTCAAAGGACCATTTGATTCATGTTTAAAAAAGGTTCAAGTAAATAAAGTCAGAAATTGTTTTGGTGCAAGTTAGTCAGCTCAAATTCCCAGTGACTCCAAACAGTTCAAGCTCTAATTTATTAAGCTTCAAATAGATCAAGTTCCAGTTGTTCTATAGATCAAATTTTCCAAGTTCGATATGCTCCGGTCTTTCTTCGTAGGACGCTGCTTCATGGGAGAGCTGAGGGACAACCGCTCAAATATCTGCCGAATGAGAGCGGGAATGACCCTAGAACAGCGATGGCCCTTGGTGCCCCCCCAGGGGCGAAAACATTTCGCTATTCACATGTACAGACCCGAACGCTGCCGAAGCTGAGACCAAAAGAGCAGAAAGGCGTCATTCGCTCGACAGAGTTCGAAGCGATTAGGTCAAGAATTCTCGGCGCATCAACTATCTCACTTTTTGGCCTCGCTCCGCTGGCCACGCTGCCTAGAAAGAGTTATTTGACCAGTACTGTACTCCGCAGTCTTGCCGACTCCAGAAGCGCGAAACACACTGAAAGCCAATTACGCTGATGTCAGATGATGCAATACACCCTGGCGCATCTTTCGCATAATGCTCCTTGCTGCCGGTATATCCGTAGATCCATCCGAATTTCGAAGAACCTTTTAAGATGGTTTTTGGGGGGCTTAGCTGTTGGTCCAATGGACGGGTCGCAGGTTTCGGATAGCGAACGGCCTTCCTGCGAATGTTAGCTGCGAATAAGTGGTTTTACGTTTACCCCACAAATAAGCAGTCCCGGACAGCCAGCGGGAGTCACACTGCAGTGCACCGACGAGGCACACCCTCAATTCCTACACAATACCTTCCTCTTTCCCAACCCACACATCTCACCCAGGGCCAGACTAAGGTGTCATTCGGACAGTGCCTAGCTGGAGGCCCGGGTAACATGTAGTCCAGTCTCAAACGGTTGCCTCAGGCAAGTGGACATCGGCCGGAAGTCGACCATCTGAAAGCCCCAAGAATAGAACCTTGAAGCATGAAGAAAAGTCACGCATTTAAATATAAATGCGCGAGACAGTTTGAGGAGAGGCAGATGGACCTGGAGCGTCCAGGCCAGACAAGCGAAACGAACACCAGTGCGCAAAATCCCACCACGGAGTCCTTACCGAGCTCCTGCGGTAAGGAAGAACTTGGGAACGAAGAGGGACCATTCCCTGCCCCCAACGGAAACATGGCCCGCCTCCTCTGGGGGAAAAGGCCACCTTCCACACATTCCAAGAAGGACTCCTTGCCTCCAAGAGGACAAACAATTTCAGTAAACAAAAATAGCCTGACCTTTGTACTGAAAAAAAGGCCAGCTGGGGGGCGAAAAGATTGTCGCAAAACAAGAACAAATATACGGCCTGTTCTCAATTAAAATTGGTACAAGCAAAGTTGTGCAAATGTATTGTAACAGCCAGTGGGAAGCACCCCGACCCCATAAATTATCTTCGATGCTTATTAGCAACATCGTCGATATAGTTTTTTTATGAACGCGTTGATCTCAGAGACTATAAGAGGTAGAGCCACAAATTTTTGCATGTATGTAGGTGTATACTGTACCCAGATCAAGTTTGCTCCGGATTTGGCAAATTCCTCCTCCTCCTTCTTCTAACCGCGAAATACTGTCAGAGCTACAATTTTTAAGCTTGAACCTAGTGACTTAATATATATTCAGTAAGGCCTAATAGCTGTCTATTCTGTATACCACTATAAGATCCGAGCAAAAACATCAAAGATATGCAAGTGCGCCTCCCCATTTATTAAAATAAATTTTAAAATAAAAGGAGTTCAAAGCTGAAGGAACCACATAACTTGGAACAGGGTATTTTGCTGTCGGGGCACTCGACCGCAACACTCTTACTTGTTTTTAAAATTGTAATGCAGAATGTTCGCAGTCTGTTTGTTTTCGACTACTATCTCTCTAGCGAAAAGCAGCGATTGTAATGCATTATTTTTTCGACAGTCGTAGTGCATATTTTCGACAAAAGTCAGCCTCTCACATTTGCGACTGTTCCATTTTCGATCGTTTCGCTTGGAATTCTGGCCATCCACGGCTCATACGAGCCGATGTCAGTGGTGTTTTTATGCAAACGCGAGCGGAAGTTATGGTTGTGTGAATCTGTGAACACTCCATTGCAAGTGAAACAGAGTTCCCCAACGATAGCCCCGGGGGCACGAACTTACTTGCCAATTCTTACCGAATGCTTGCCCAAGTCAACCTTCATTGTGTGTGGGACAGAGACACCTTTGCGCTCTCTGCTTGGGGAACCCTGAAGTAAAACGTCTGTTGTCTGGAGAGAGCTCTCAAGCGCACTTTTTTGTCCTCTCCATTTGGCCACCTCTGATCTAGTGCCATTCTCGTTTGGTCCAGTGGTTTGCAATAAATAAAAAGAGAGCAATTTCATTCGGAATTGAGAACACAATAATGAAACCGAAGCGGAATTGCGTACGATTTACTTTTTAAAAAGTAGTGGATTTGAGAACCTGCCTGATTATATTTATAATTCAATCAAAAATTCGGTTTCATCCACCTCCTGCAAAAAATCGACAGATCATGCTGACCTATCACACTATCAAAATCGGCATCCGAATCCTAATCTTTAATTACTTTTGGAGCGATATAACACTTTTGTGAATAATTTGTAGTTTTGTAATAGTTTGAAATTATACTCCAACTGCAATTGGACAGACACAATAATAGCATCGAATATACTCCATATTTTTAATTTATTCTTTCTTTTGAGTTTAACAATTTTTGTGAGCGATTTTCGATAAGTCCTTAACTCCTCGACAAAATTTAGCAAATGATTTTTCTTACCTTGTAATTGTACGAACAATGCTATTTTCAGAAAAAAATACCTGAAAGAATCCTGTAAAGCTTACACACTCGAGATTATTTCTTCACAGATAACTTTGAAAACACAAAACGATCCCCAAAAACCGGGATATTACGATATTAAATCATAAAAGACCATGTTAGAAAATACTTACCTTTATTGCTTTAACAGCAACTACCTTCCTTCTATTTTATAAACAACATTTGTAGGGGATTGACCTACGTACGACTGACAAGAAACAGAAGTTTATTTGCAGTTTTTTAAATTGCCACATTTATGAAAGGAATAGTTTGTTTTTTTTTTAATCAAGTTTAAAAGAATATTGGACCTCTATTTCATTGTATCCTTTTAAACATTTGTACATGTTATCAGCATGTTATTTAACTGGATGTCCAGTGTTCTCAATCTGTTTACACTCCATCGCCCAAAAAGTGGCCAACACACTCTGCTTTTGCTGTTTGTTTACTAATCTGTTTCTACAATATCTTGCCTTTTAACGACTTCCCACTCACTCACTTGCACACGGCTCTTTTACTTGTGCTTTCCACTTGAATAACAAAAGCATTTGATTGATAAGCGGCCATAATAAATTCGTTATTACTGAGTGAGAATCGAAAAAGAGGACACAAACAACATCACACAGACACAGACTGCGAGCCAAATGATGCGTTAATAAAGCGCCAGTACCCTCGAGGGGATAACGCAACCAAAAATAGCTCACCACTCGTAATTGATATGAGACAAATAGATGTCTTCGCTGGAATTTATACGCTTATTTGTTTATAAATGGAAAGCATTTCATTGAAATGTTCATCGTTTGTTGATTTGATTAGGCGCCCAAATGAAAAATGCAGGAAAAATAAAAAAAAAATGGCAAATGGTGCCTGAAGTCTGATTGGCACTGGGCCAGAGCAACGGCCACGCCCCCATAAATCTCTTGTAATTATCATTTGGCAGCCCAGAAGCGCGAAAATTGGCCCAGCCACAGCCGTTTCTGTGGTGGGGCGTCACATTCAATGCTAATTTCAATTAACAACTTTGCTGTGGCCTACTTTTAGGAGCGGACAGGACAGACAGGGTGCTGAATGCTTAACTGGATTATTTGGAAATTCTTTAAGAAGTTACAAAAAGTCACAAAAGAACCTAAATAAACGAAGACTGTAAAACTGAACTCTGATGAAGTAAACCCAATTGGGGGTTAGGGTCCGATGATGTTCGACAGTCAATGTCACATTTACTTTGTATTTTTGTTGGTCTCTCGCGCACAATTGATAAATGTTTTGGCTACGTATTTGTTCAGTGTGTAGGAACAGAATAAATACAATCAAACACAATACAAAAGCAAACAAATGTCGAGGATATAGATCAAAATAGAGATGAGCTAGTGACACGACTGCAAAACTAAACTAGGAAGTAATAAACATATCTGTATTTTTTTGTGAAATTAAGATATGGAGATTATTTAAATAGCTTCAAAACTATATTATGAACTGAACTGAGGGTTAAAAGGTACTGTGAACCACTAAACCAGATTCACGTCTCTGATTTGGCTTTAATTTTTCTTTATTCTTTTTAACATGTGTTCGTGGCACGAGTGCTGCTGCTCCCCACCTTCTCTGATTTGTTATTTAAGAATTGGTCAGGCATTGAATTTGCTTTCAACTTGATTTCTGTATTTGTCTGCGTGTGTGCGTCAGCCTTGGCCTTACAAAGTTTCCTAGTGACTGCACCCTACACCAACCCAATTCCAAAACTACCTTTTGATGCCTGTTTTATTGAAATTGATTTCGTAATTGGGGGCCAATTTAGATAATCACCATGATTTTTGTTTGACTTAATTAAGCGGCACTTCAATTGGACTTGAGTTGTGGCCGTATCCATATCCTGCGGTTTTTGTGTACCAAATGTATTAAATTATTATCGCGTATTAAGAGGAATCGTCAACATAATTGTCGTCACCATCAACATCGGACTTAGGCTAAGCCCACAAAAAGCCGCATAAATAATGAACCATTCTTTTGGGTCGACAGGACGAACAGGAAAAAAAGAAGTATAAATAAAAATTAATGGTTTACGCATATGGCCAGAGGCGTCAACTTTAAATAAATACAATCAAAATGTGGCCAAGTGGAATAACGTGAGCATTAAAAGAAGATTTCACGGTGGCCCAAGTATAGAAATATTTTCATAAACCTACGATTCGCGGGAAACTGTGCCAACTAACACTTACGGCTGTGCTTAAGGATTAGATGGGATTATCTGCACAAGGGAGGTTTCCCGAACGTAAGCGGCTGGAAATATGTATATATCTCTTTTGTTTGAGTTCCTGCCGAATGTACACGAAAAATGCAGATAAATGCTCAAAAATTCAAATAGCAAATAATTTTCATATTTCTAGTCTTAATTTAAGTAAAAAACATCTAAGTCTGGACGCGAACTTATCTTACAATACGTAATCTAATTAGGTATGAAACGCAAAATGAGAATTATTTTAATTCCAACTGGTTTTGTGTTACAAAGTTTATTACAAAGTTCACAAATTGAAGCAAAATCTTTCTCAGAAATTTTTGTTGTACGAGACTTTTTCCAAACGTATCGCAAGGCAATGTTCATCGGTGGAAAACGCCAATAGCCGTCTCATCTGCTGATGATATTGCCATTGCCTCTGTGCCGTATTGCAGGACTGGGATGATAAGCGACTCTTATAGCGACTCTCTTTACCCGCTGGATGGATTCGGCCAGACACCAGGCAGACCCAAAGAAACTGTGAGGCGGCCTGTCGGTAGAGAAGCGGAAAGCATCGGGAAGACCTGGAGAGAACTTAAAGCGACGGCCAACAACAGAGTTCGTTGGAACTGGATTGAAACTAGAAGAGAGATAGCGACTCTTATCGTTCTTCGAGCGAGTTCTTGGCTTTTGAGCTCCCTACTGAGCCCGTAGTAGCATCGGTTTGCGAGCGTGATTCTTCTTCGGATCACCCTGTCTAAAACCTCTTTTGGTATCAAAAGGCGCGGAGAGGTTCGTTCCAATTTTGACGGAGCTTTAAGTGCTTCTCAAAGTCATCATGCAAAGTCGAACGTAATTTGCTGGTATACCAAAGGTAGACAGGGCTTCAAAAAACCTTGACCTTATCGGTGTGTCGAAGGCGGCTTTGTAATCGACAAAAAAATGGTTATTTTCGATGTTTCTCTCATAGGTCTTCTCCAGGATTTCACGTAATGTGAAGGTCTTAAGCCACACTGGTAATCCAATCCGTGTGCTTATAAGCAGCTTTAGACGTTTTAGGGTCTTCTTTTTTAACGATTGGGCTTATAAGTTACTAGCAATAACCCGTCGCGCCGGCCACAGTATAGACCAAGCACTACTCCATCACATCCACCCACTCCCACCAATTCCACCAACTTTCTTCCCAGTTTCCACCCACATACCACCCACTTCCCACCCACATCCCACCCACATCCCATCCCACCCACTTCCCACCCACTTCCCACCCACATCCCACCCACTCCCACCCACATCCCACCCACATCCCACCACATCCCACCCACTACCACCCACTTCCCACCCAATTCCCACCCACTTCCCACCCACATCCCACCCACATACCACCCACTTACAACCCACAGTCCACCTACTTACCACCCACTTCCGGCCTACATCCCACCCACTTTCAAAACAACTTACCACCCACATCCCACTCACACCCCACACACATCCCATCCACCATTCCCAGTGGGCATCCCGGCGGTATTTCCAACATCGGAAAATGAAAACACAAATGAATTCTCATTTTGTCCTTACAAACCGAGTAAATATTATTTTCCATGCAGAATTTTCCGGGAATTTTCCCGCATGGGGGCGTATTTTCCGACATTGAAAAATCTAATTACTTCAAATTACTTCGTATTCTACCCTTACAAACCGAGTTTCAAGCCAATCGGATGAAAAATATTTTATTTCATGCTGACTTTTCCCGGAATTTTCCGACCGTTGGGTCAAATTTTCCAAACATCGGAAAAGCACATTTCAAACTATTTCGTATTCTGGCCTTACAAACCGAGTTTCAAGCCAATCGGATGAAAAATAGTTTTTTGCATGCAGAATTTTCCGGCCATTTTTCTCGTGGGCGGATTTTCTCGAAATCGGGAAACACGTGATACGAATCATTTGCGTACTAAGCTTACAAACCAAGTTTCAAGTCAATCGGATGGAAAATAAAATATTTTCCCATACAAACTCCCATACAATTTCCGACGCTTTTCCGACTTTTCCGGGTGGAATTTTCAAATTTTCTCTTAGTGCGCGCCGGGCATAACTAAACGAAGGTCTATGCCAAATCTCAAACCTGTAGGATAAGCCATTTAGGCTGATGGGTTGATAATTTTAGCTCTCGGGTATAGATAACACTTATAATCCAATCGTCGGGCATGCGTTCGTCAGCCCATATACGGCAAAGAAGTTGGTGCATGCACCTTACCAATTCTTAGCTCATCAACTCCAGCTGATTTACTGTTCCTTAGCCTTTGTATGGCTGAACAGACTTCCTGTTGGTTCCACGGGTCTATCTCTATGTTGTCGATTCTGGGCATCGCTACTTCTCTATCATGTTCATCATCGCCTCCCAGCAGGTTGGAGAAGTATCTTCTCCATTTGTCAAGTGCCACTTGCGGATCAGTGACCAGATTCCCGTGTTCGTCTTTGCATTGTGCGAATCTGGGCTTAAGACCTTCTGTTAATGCTTATTTTGATATTTTGTTGTTCAACAATGAGTGGGGTTTGGTTTAATGCTATTCCTGTTTCGAAGTAGCCAGAGGTGCCCTCAATTTTATAGCACCAATACCAAATGTCAGTCTTATAACCACATACAGCTCGCAGAATAAACTGTTTTCCACCATTTCTTTTTGTTTTTGTTGTTGCTGCCTGGCATAAACATTATTTAAATTGTCCGTCTATCAAATATTTCAATCTTTGAAAAAAAAATCCAGATAAGCTTTGAAATTTGTTTTGGTTCGTGTTCCTTCTTTATTTGTATATTTTCAGGGTCTCCTCTTGCGTTTGCACTTAGCATATATTGTATATATCTTTCGGCCTTGGAATGAAATATTTAAATGAGTCGCCACGCCAGCTCTCAATTTCTCGTTCTCGCCCCACAGTCTTCGTTTGATTTATGTGTCTTAATGTAGGCTTCTTAATTTATTTTCGTTCTTTCGGCACGTTAATTTGCTGTAATGACGTATGTACTTATGCAAGTGCTGCAGGGCATGTTTCCCGCGCATTTTTTTCGTGTCAATTTTATTTTTATTACTTTTACTTTTGCGGGCTTATTACATTTTTCAACAAACTTTTCTTTTCTTGCCAACTGGCGTACGTTTTTATATATGTTGGTGAATAGTTTTTAATTCTTATATTTCGGATGAATTACGCGAATTACGCGCGCTGTGGAGGATTTATAAAAATTTTATTCAATTTTCAGAAAACTTCTACTTAAATTTTAAATTTTTTTTTAAAAATTTCTTTTTGAGCAAATGGTCTACCCTCATAAGGGCTGCTCAGCAAAAAAAAGTTGCTTTTCCATCATACAAGCACTTCACTTGGTTTCCGAAAAAAATCAACAAACTGAAAAGCGAGAGCAGTTCATTAGCATAGCATACAAACAGGCAGTGGCAGACTCAGTGGCCCATTCTGGCACTGGCACCCAACATGCATAAGTCTGAACGCTTTAAGTCTCAAGTCTACTTACATTTCACTTTGCGTTGCATTTTGTCAGGCCACACAGTTGTTGGGGTCTTAACATTGGTGGGTCACTTGACAATTCTGTCCCCCCCCCTCATTCCCCTATTTTGTGGCCATATGGGTTTGCAGTTCATAAGTAATTATGCATCAATGATGAAGGGGAGTGTAATGTAGCTGATATACTTACTATATAATTTTTATATTTGATAAAAGGATTAAGACAGAAATCTGGATAAGCATAAGCAAACTTACAAAATTTAAAATTTCGATACATTAAAGCTTAAAGTTTATTAAAGACTCTTTACTGTTCTATAGAGTACTTATAAATCAATGACAGTAACATTTTGCTTGCAACCTTGAGGCCAGTTTCCCGTCTTTCAAGACGGTATACCAAATATAATACAGCTGTGTTGCCTACCATGTACCTCCACACTTTGTCAACCAGGAGGGCAGAACAAGCTAAAGAGATTGGTTACCTACCTCATAATATAGTTAGATGTTAGTTAATATTAAGAAAGTTATTTTTATTCAGTCGGGACAGGGGCTCAAGAGTGCTTCAAAGTATATTAGGTCAAAAGTCCTAAATACATGTTGCATAATATATAGAAGGCAAAACAATTTATCAAGTAATTCTACACATAAACAGCAAATTGGGCTTTTTGATTTAGGCCAAACACCCATTTGTTTTTTCCATCTCTCTTACTGGCTAATTTAAAATTTAACTGTCTGTCTCAAAGCAAGCCGCAATGTACTCGCGCACACATGCCGTTTGCTTAAAACATGATTTTTGTTCAAGTGCCTGGAAAAATTTACATATTTAGACACATTTCATATGCAAATTGACCGAAGGAAACCGCAAAATAACTACAAAAAATGGCAACCTTGTTGAAATTTATATGCCAATTGCCAGGGCGCCAAATTAATGCGACCCAAGCGAGTGATTCCACAGCCAAGCGACGTAAAAACCTTAAACAGGAGCAGGCATGTGTGTGTATGTGTGTGTGTAGTGGGTGTTTGTGCAGGCGGAAGTGTCTAAATTACCATAAAGCCCCTGAAAAAAGCACAAGATGCAAGAATATCTCCCTGTGTTTTTATTGCTTACCATTGTCAGAGACCCATCAATGGCCGCCCACATCAAGTATTCATTTCTCTCACTGTCTCCTGATTGACAGTCTTTGGGCCCAAACCCAAATCACTAGTCAATGGACAAAGTCTCAGCACAGCTGGAAATAAAACAGGGACAACCAAGGACTGAACAAAATTCTCTAATTTCAATAGCTCCAAGTTTATTGTGAAAATTATGAAAGCTTACCTGCATACAATTAATTTTGATTCATTTCCAATTCGATTGATTAAACAATAAAGCGTTGAAAACCCGGCCAAAAAGGTAATCTACATCATAATTATCTTTCCCCCCTGAAAATAAACGAGTTTAATATGCAAATCCATTTAACATTTGTACCCGCCGCAGCTGCCAGTAGAATGTTGCATAGAATTTTGATGACAATTCAATATTTATATTTCACGCAAAAGGCAAATGCAATTATAATAAATGAATCAAGCGTTTAGTTGTCGACCAATGTTCTACAACTATTGGCAATTAAAATTGTCAAGTGACTTGAAATGAAGCCCCTTCATTCAATGGAATTTGCAATAACGTTTTGTGCATTCGTTGAAGGGATGATAAGTTATTTTTTAAAACAAATTAGTAGGGAAATTATTTAAAAGCTAAGAGTCACGATTAGATAACTGCTTTATTATTATTATTATAGTTTTATTTATGCATTGGTTCGACTGTAAGACAAAATAGCTGTGTCTAATAAAAGATATTTAAATATTATTGTATAATTTTTTATTTTCTTTTATTTAAATATTTTTAATTCTTTCAAAAATAGAAAAAAACAGTAAGAGCGTTGCAGTCGAGTGGCCCACTTCCAAAATACCCTGTATTACATACTTACACAAACGCACACATACACACGACACACACACATACGTGCTTGGCCCCAAAGTTGTGGAACATCTGTACAATGGCATACTCCGGCTCGAATTGCCCGTTGGCGCAACAGTCATTGGTTTCGCTGATGATATTGCTGTGGTGGTAGTTGCAAAACACCTCGGCGATGTGGGTAAATATCAGTAACAGATGATTCAGGAGGTCAGCAATCCGCTAGAGGACAAAGGCCTGACGCTTTTTTTATTTTATTTTAAAAAAAAAGCCACTAAAAGAATCGGAGGCAGTGGAAGTCGATTCATTGTTCAGACTCATGGCCAATACTGGAGGACCAGAGCAGTCCCGGCGTAAACTGCTTGTTGGGGTAGTTAGCTCACATCCTAGTCTACGCAGCCCCGGTATGCTATCTGCGAATGCAGCCAATGCAGTCAATGGGTCTGTGCGCTGAGGGGTGCAGCGGGGACCGCACCATTTCCAGCGATGCTGCACTGGTGGTGGCTGGACTGATCCCGCTAGATCTGAGCCCAAGCCTAACCTCTGTAGGTTCAGAAAGCATTAGCCCTGAAATGCGTAAGAGCGGAAATTCGTGAGACCACACGGATGAAAATGGCAAGAGCGGTCAGAGGTCGACCAAAGGACGATGGACTTTCAAGCTAATTCCAAACATAGGATTATGGCTGGAGAGAAGACACGGACAGGTGACCTATTACTTGACGCAACTTCTACGGGACACGGATGTTTGAAATCCTACCTACAAGGTTCAAACACGACTTGTACAGGGCAGTCGGTCACCCAAGACGCAGAGCATGTATTTTTTGTCTGTCCGAAGTTTGTTGAAGAACGAGAAGATTTAAGCATGCCGGTGGGGAGGACACCAGCCGTTAGCAACCTGGTGAGTATCATGCTAGAATGTACGGAAAATTGGTTTGCAGTCTGCAATATGGCCACAGCTGTGTTCCAAAGCGGCGTAGCGCAGAAAGACAGCGCAACTATTCACCTAGATAGCCTGTTGGGCGTTCCCCCGGTGAAGTAATACCTCACGACAGTGCCACCGGGAATCGGGGAGAAGAAGGCGGTAGTTTAGTGGGTTGGAGTCATTCAATCGCAACCTTGCGATTGAGACGGCTTTTCTATCGCCTACCAAACTAAAAAAAAACAAGTGAGAAAGTCGCGTCAAGCCCGACTATAATATACTCTGTACCTCTCTCTCTCTCTCTCTCTTCGGTCTAAGATTGTGCGGCGTTGGTTGTCCGAAAGGTTGGGTGGTGGGTGGGGGGGTGTGCGGGAGTGATTCAGATTCACTTATTGCTCATAACCTGAGAACCGCTCGTCCGATTTTTATCATTTCTTGGCAAATCGGATACATATTCTAATGACTAACTTTTAGAAGGTACAAATCATCTATCTAAAACTGGGGGGGGGGCGTGGGAGATAGGGTATTGAAAATAAACTTGATCGGCTTTTAAAACATTTGTCCCATACATGTCAAACCCTTTATTTTTTACCATCTCTGAGATCTGTTTGTTCTTATGGACGGACAGATGGACAGACAGACGGACAGACAGACGGACAGACAGACGAATGACAGAACGATCATGGCTAAATGAAGATGCTCGATTAAATAATAATATTTTACTGCCGGTGGTCGGAAATGATTCATTCTCCGTTATATACTCTTTTACCCAAACATTTTAATCCTCTTTACCCTTTGCACAGAGTAAAAAACAACACACATATACTCCTGCCCAAAATTATACGACACCATGGTAAAAGCTTAAAATCTGATATTCTTATCTGCTGATTGCATCTCGCGTTTTCAAGTAGCGGTTAAAAAGCAAAAAAGTTCGATTTTTGTCATGTCTGCAAGTGTATCAAAATTATACGACACTGTCAATTTGTTGGATTTAGTTAATATTTTATTCCTATAATGGAACATAAACAATATTTAATAATTTATAGAGCCACCTTGAGCCTTTGCCACCTCGAAAAGTCTCTTAGGCACTGAACTCACTAAATTTGTAAGTAAATTTTGGTCCAAAAGAGACCATTGACCCAAAATTTGGCTTTTGAGGATTTCGACATTCTCAAATTTGTTGTTATTGGCGTAAACTCGCCTGGCTAAGATACCCCAAATGTTCTCAATTGGGTTAAGGTCAGGGGAGCACGCTGGCCAATCCAAAATATTTATATGCTGATCATTTAAGAAGCGCTGGGTCTCTTGCTCTTGTGAATACATGCATTATCTTGCATAAAAACAAGATCTCTTCCATATATTCTTCCAAAATGGCAGAAAACGATCCTCCAATACTTTTTGTATTCTCCACTGTTCATCCTGGAGCCTGTAAGGCACAGATCAAGCGTTCCAGACGCATGAAAGGCTCCCCAAACAATTGCAGATCCGCCTCCGAAATTGCGTTTGGAAAACATTAGTGGATCCTTACGCAAATCTCTCCAAAAGTGCCGAAACCCATCTGGGCCATCAAGATTAAATTGTTTTTCATCAGAAAAAAATTATCTAAGTGAAAAATATTGAACAAAGCTGTTTAAACAAAATAAAGTTAAAATTTTATACCGAGGCCCAGTTTCTCTCGAAGTATATTTTTTTCCACAAATTGAAGTCGTGCTGTTTTGTGGTGCGGCTTTAGAGAACCGAGGCTTTTTTTAAGACTCCTCTGAAAATGCACTCCGATGATTGCAGCGTCCAAAACAGAAACAGTCATCCGTGACACAGGCGTACTACAATACAACATGCGGCAAGTGTGGAGCACGAAGCAAACGAATTGCTAGCTTTAAGTATTATGCGACTTTTTCGCGGCCAGACAACTTGGGTTTCTTCCAGAGCTATGCTTCATCATATTCATCCGTATTGTTAAAAAAAATTTGGGATAACACAACGTGTTCGACCGATTTTCCGCGATATTTCGCTTACATTTAAGCCAACATTGTTGTAGGCTCTTATCCTTCCTTTTCTCGTCGGATAACAAACGTCCACGCGGCATTCTATTACAAATTCAATAAAAATAAAAAAACAAGGAGAAAGTCGAACCGACTATAATATACTCTGTACCTCTCTCTCTCTCTCTCTCTTTCTCTCTCCCTCTCTCTCTCTCTCTCTCTCTCTCTCTATCTCTCTCCCTCTCTCTCTCTCTCTCTCTCTCTAAGATTGTGCGGCGTTGGTTGTAAAGGGTGGGTGGTGGGTGGCGGGGATGGCGGGAGGGGATTCCAGATTCACTTATTTGCTCATAACATAACTTGAGAACCGCTCGTCCGATCTTTATCATTTCTTTGGCAAATTGACATATTCCTAATGACTAACTATCTCTAGGAGGTACAAATCATCTATCTACAAAGACGGTATGACGTTTTTTCAAAAATTGTGGGGGCGGGAGGGGGCGTGGCAAAAATTGAAAATAAACTTGATCAAAAAATTGTCCATACTGTCAAACCTCTATTTTACCATCTCTGAAATCTGTCTAGTTCATTCGGACGGACGACGGCGCGCGGCCGCGGCATACACTCGCAGACATGGACAAAATCTATATCGCTCGGCTGTTATGCTGTCAAAATCTCTTTATAGGCTTCTGAAATTATTCCTTCTCCGTTAGATGCTTTTGCACAAAATTAGTATATATCAGATATAAAAATTTAAGAAGCCAAACTTTCTCTCCAGCCACCAATATTAAGTATGTCGTATAATTTTCGATACACTTGCATACATGAAAGCTCTAATTTTAATCCATCACATAAATATCGATTTTAATCATTAATTTTTAATTTTAACTTATTTCTTATATATGCTTTCATTCTCCTACGAGAGTCGAAACTATAATTTTTCTAGCATTCCTGTGTTCCTGAGGTGGGACATCCGAAAAATATGCAACATTTTGTAGCTATTTATTAGCCGATCTATATGAAAATTTGAGGGATTATAAAATAGATATTGCGAATGAAAATTAATGTTTTAACTTTTAACTCGGTATCTTAAACGAGAAGGCCAAGCTAACTTCGTCTTTGCCGAAGTTTTTATACCCTTGCAAATGTATATGTATTAATACATTTAAGAACGCCAGCATTAAAACAAACAATTTTTCTAAATGAAACCCACTTTTCGACCTATATTTCCTATGACAGCTATAACATATAGTAATCCGATTTTAACCAAAACTTCCAAATCTTTGTAAAAACGCATAATATTAATAATCGCTGATGTGAGACACGTTAACATTAAAAACAAAAAAGTTTTTCTCATTAAAACCCACTTTTCGACCGATAGTTCCTATGGCAGCTATAGAATATAGTCATCCGATTTTGACCAAAACTTCCAAATCTGTGTAAAAGCGTATAATATTAATAATCGCTGAAGTGGGAGACGTTAACATTAAAAACAAAAAAGTTTTTTTCACAAAGACCCACTTTTCGACCGATAGTTCCTATGGCAGCTATAAGATATAGTCATCCGATCCGGTCGTTTCCGACATATAAGCAGTGTGCAGTAAAAAGAAGACTCTGTGCTAAGTTTCAGCTCGATAGCTTTAAAACTGAGAGACTAGTTTGCGTAGAAACAGACAGACAGACGGACGGACAAAGCTCAATCGACTCAGCTCGTCACCCTGATCAAGAATATATATATAGTTTATAGGGTCGGAAATGAATTTTTCTATGCGTTGCAAACTTCTGGGCAAAATTATAATACCCTTTGCAAGGGTATAAAAAATGTGAGTTTTTTAACATTTTTGAGGGGGCGGGGAATTGGGCGTGGCAAAATTTTAAACAAATTTGATCTGAGTGCAGACAATAGGAGTCTACATGTCAAATTTGGTTGCTCTTTCTTCTAGTGTCTGAGATCTAGGTGTTCATACAGACAGACGGCCAGACGGACAAGACTATATCGACTCGGCTCCTGATGCTAATCAAGAACATATATACTTATATATAAAATACTTGCCTTACTACGATTAAATTTCTAGGACGATGCTGCGAAGGTATTACCTGGGAAATACTGACGAGTAGTAATCAAAAATATAATGTACAAACGATGACATGATAACCTACTCCGCATCGTATGATTACTTTTTACCTATAAATCACTCGTGCAGCTCTCTAATGCTCTAGCCATCAGCAAGTGCTATGGCTCAACGCGTGTGACTGCATTGCAATCGTGTATAGATCCAATTCTAGGGAAAGTTCAAAGTTTACTGATTTTAAAAGAAAGCGTTTGAGCGAAAAAATTGGTATAGGGCTCCAAAGGTTCACTTTTCCATTCATGGATTTTGCTTCGGAAACTTTACGTTTTAATTAATATGTTGATTTTTCCTACATTATTTTAAACATTGCTTCTCAATTTATATTCAATGCATCTTTATTTCATCCTGCAATGCTTAATTAAATAATATAAGGTTTTACCTCCTTGGTTTTTGCATTTAGGGCTTTAAACTGGGATGATGTAATTTTTAAATTTACTCTTCTTTATATACATTTTACTCCCATTACAACAAACACTTACCCATCACCCATATTTATTGAGCCATCCACAGAATAAAGAATCCAGTTAAGCTATCATTTTCATTTTATTCTCTAAATACATACAAACATTGTCCATAAATCCGGGGTTCCGATTCAAAGCCACAGTTCACTGACTCTCTATTGATTAGCACAAGCTGGCCGACACAAAGGCGTCAGTTGAACTACATTTGGTAAAGAAATATATGTGTACAAACCGTTGTTTATATTTAAGCCTAGCCAGGACTTAATTGAATTTGTTGCCTGGATAACTTAGTGCATTTGTGATTCTTTTTGTATTTTATTCCTGACAACTGTTTATGGCACTTACTCCGTTGCATAATTCCATTATGCACACACCTTGGCTAATTACCATGCAAACACAACGCAGAAAAATGGCGACTTTTCAACAAAAACTCGAGAGAAAACTTTATGACGCTGACAGTTTGTGCCCGAGAGTGCCCGGCCCATCGGCTGGCTCAACATGAAGGCAGAAAGTTGCGGTTTTTTTTGGAGCTGGACACTTTCCATACTTGCATGAATACACTCCCGCACAGACACATTTAGTAAGTTGGAGATTCGTTAAATACGAAATGAAGCAAATTAAGCAGTTTTCTAGCATAAATGAGGAAGAAGCAAGTGACCATTATCATCATCAACGTCATCATCAAACCATACAGAGGAAGGATTGCGAGGCAAGCACCAGGTTGTTTGATTGGTGGGTGGAGGTGGGGGTAAAGGGAAAATAAAACACAAACAACAATTTTTTGTAGTTTTTTGTAGTTTTTTTTTATAGAGAGGGTAGTTTCTCCGCTAGGGATTTTCAAAGTTTACTTTTATTTAGAGAAGTTCCTTTAATGATAATCATACTTATGCATTTTTGTAATGTTTGCCTTTCGTTTAAAAGTTTTTTGTTAAATAGTTGTTGTTTTTGGGTTGTATTTTTAGCAGCTAAATACATGTTTTCGTTATATGGTAATATTTGTTCTGGGTAATGTTTTTGACCTTAGATTGTGGTTTTCGTTTTGTTTTTGCTGGCTTTAAAATTCACTTACTAACTAACTTTGAGTTTTTACTTTCTATGTAATATAAATTGGTTTTGTTTTATAGCCCTTAGCATTTAGACTTTTTGGTTTGTGTCTTAGTTCGCTTTTTGTTTAGACAAGTTCAAGAATCAATCAAAATCATAATATTTATACTATATGTCCATATATCTTAGTGCTTGCATTGACTTAATAACCTAAATTGTAACAATACAGTTTTTCTTTGCATATATTTAAAGTTGTCTTGATAACTTTTACACACATTTAATGAATACATTTAGTAAATATTTGCCATAATATAACGGGTATGTTCATGTGTATAGTTTAAACTTTATTTGGAATGAACTGTTTTAACACCAACTTATTTGCTAGAGAATAATTAATTATCTTCTGATGAATAGTAGGCCGCAAGTTAGGCAACTTTTGGCACATACTGTACTGTGTGTGATTAAACTTACTTAGCTTTCTTTGGTAATTGAGTTAAAAGATGCCCTTTTTTGTCTTCATCTATGATCATCTAAGTGGTGTGTTCTAAATATTTGTATAATTGTTTTTTTTATAAGTATATTTAATTATAAGTTTAACTTTTATATATAGCTTTGCATATTTTGCCAAGGAAAACGTACGTCTAATAATTATAATAATAATAATAATATAGTTTATATGTATTTAAGATTCCTTCTGTTCGTTTCTGTTAAATTCTCATACCTTTCTAATGACCCTCAATATTAAATTTTTCTTTGACTAGTTGTACGAAATTTTATACTTTTTGTTAATTAACATTTTGTTCGATTAAATACTGAGAAATGAGTGAAGATTTGTGTCTGTTTCTAAACTTAGTGTGAGACGTAGAAGCACAAAAAAGTATATGATTTAAGGGAGACTTCTCAAGAATTCTGTTGTATGTAAATGGGTTCAATTTTAGTGGCACCCTCACACCCGTTTTGGTAACTGAACGTCCTTTGTCAGAGACCTACTCAGCGTGCTTAATGCGCTCTTAAGCCCGAAAAATGTGGGGGAAATTTGTGTAGTTCAAGAGATTTTTTAGAGCAACAATAATGTGAGCAATACGTAAGC
>JAEIFU010000705.1:0-67256 GCA_018904235.1 Lordiphosa stackelbergi | reverse complement strand
GATATAAATGGCAAGCTGTTGATACAGGCTTGTGCCATCGCTGACCGCCTTAAGTCTCGCAGCCTCAATTTCATTCTTCAATGTAATGAGAAAATGTGGGGATCGTTCATTTTAATTAATCATTTATTTACTATTTTGTGTTTTAAATGCTGAATATTTTTTCTTAACTACATTGAAATTTTGCTAAGAAAAGAGGAATTAAATAAAAATTTGTTAAAATTGCTGCATTTGCACAAAAATCATCCAGCGAAAGAGAGATGGATTAAAAGACAGCCTGAAGACGGCTCATCATTTGTTTATGGCCAATTGCAGTCTTACCTTGGGCTGTGGGCTATGCAACCCAACGCCGCAAAGAGGCACGTCTCGTACCTTCGTGGTTGAACTGGAAGTGAGTGAAGTAAGAGGAATACTTTTCCCAGAGTGATATTCTTGGTTGGCAGCGCTTTATGCTGCCGCAGTTATTTTCTTTTGCATTTCGCGAAATTGTCACAACCAATGACCCAATTTTGGGGTCTTTGGAGGGTAATATTCTCGGGGCTGGGTATTTGGGGTTTAAGTTTACTGAGTTAGCAAGAAACGCCACGAATGTTGCAACAGCAGCAGCAACAGTTCGAAAGTAAATAACCAAAAAAAGAAACATATAAGCAAAACGAATTGTATGAATAATTGGAGCAGTTTGTCGTTACAAATTGCCAAGGTAAAGACGAGGCCACAGAAAATGCCATATGGTTGCCCTTACAATTGTGCCCAACAAAATCAAAAAGAACATGAACAAAAATCAATAAGCAGGCTTATCAGGGGCGAGTCCTGTTCATGATTAGACGACGCTCACATTTCGATAAGGCAAATCAACAGCGATAGCTGATAAGGGTACTGGCAAAACGGGCGTCCTGGGGATTGGCCAGAGGTGCACTTAGAAAAAAATCAAGAATTTTGTACTTAAACCAGTACGGTACTTTCAAATCTGAATATGTCCGTTCCGTATTGAATGGTTTTATTTTTTGTATGGTGTTAGCCCAATTATAACGACTTTAACTGGGGTTTTGGTCACAAATTTGGGTGAACTAACAAAAAGCTATAATTTGTGTATTCTGTAAACAGGATTTTCTAAGTAATGATTCATCTTAATGACTATACAAGCAACTAATCTGATCCAGTTTATTCAAATAAAATTCTTGTGTAAAAAAGTAGCTTATTTAGAAACGGGAAAGCAAGGCCAACTTTGTCTGTGCCAAAGTTAGTGAGCGAATTCGACCAAACTTCGCAGATACGCCTTAAAACACATAATATCAACCACGACCGATCGTTTAAAAGCGCTTCTAAGTTTGCATTATTATTTGTATCCTT
The DNA here is from genome assembly GCA_018904235.1 of Lordiphosa stackelbergi. Taxonomy (NCBI): domain Eukaryota; kingdom Metazoa; phylum Arthropoda; class Insecta; order Diptera; family Drosophilidae; genus Lordiphosa; species Lordiphosa stackelbergi. The sequence goes on along the minus strand of JAEIFU010000705.1, from coordinate 65,909 downwards.
TCTCTTGTTGCTTCTCTGCGCAAAATCTATAATTTTTGTTTTCAAAGAAACTGATACTCTGTTATTCTTCTTCACACATATGATGATGTCAAGGGCTTCAATTTCAGGGAAGAAAAAGTCATTTATCATGGTGCGAGCTCTATGCCATTGACGGTCTGTCTGACAATTCTGTCTAGCCTCATTTTTAAAGAATTACGGACCAATGATTCCAGCAGCCCATTAGCCACACCAAACAGTGCATTTTTGTGGATGTAAGGATATTTCGAAAGTCTATTCGGGTTGCTCATCAGCCCATATGCGACAATTTTGTTTGTTGACGTATTCATTTAGCCACAAAAGTACCTCGTCACTGAACAAAATTTTGCGCCAAAAATAGATCTTTATTGAGCTGTTGCCGAGCCCATTGGAGACGTTGTAGCCGAGTATATCTCACCATGATGTTTTGTATGAACAAAAATCAGATGACAAAATGACACCCGTTACGCGTGATATCTGAAAAAAGAATATTGAAATTCTCTTAATGAATTAACCTTTATGTTTTTTTTATAGGCGTCTAAATCTGAATTGACAAATCTTTTGCGATTTTCTTGTACAAATTTGGCGCAGTCTTGAGGACAACCTCAATATCAGATCATATTTTTATTTTTGAGGGCATAACAGACTAAGTATTAAATAGCCAAAAATCAAAACTTTAAGAGAATCCTATGTCTCAGAATCGAGAACTCGAGTACAAGAATCATCCTGTGGTCAAGTCAAAATTCTTCGTCGAAAAGCCAGCTACGATTCAAGACTTTGAAGCCAACATTACTCGCGTTATTCGCGAGATACCCGTAGCACTGCTGGAAAGAGTGATCCGAAATTGGGCAATTCAAATAAATCAAATTATCTTTAAAAAGTAAATATCAGAGATATTTCTTTTAGGCCATAATAGAGATTCCACCATCCAGTTCCATTTTTATACACTCGAAAAGTGTATCATAATTTTGGCCAGAAGTTTGCAACGTATAGAAGGAATCATCTCCGACCACATAAAGTGTGTACATTCTTGATCAGCATGACAAGCTGAGTTGATTGAGCTTTGACCGTCCGTCTATTTGCTTCTACGCAAACTAGTCCCTCAGTTTTGAAGATGTCGAGCTGAAATTTTGAACAGAGTCTTTTGACTGCACGCTGCTAATATGTCGGAACCGCCCGGATCGGATGACTACTTCTTGTAGCTGCCATAGAAATAATCGGTCGGAAAATTAGTGATTTAGTTACAAATTTTGTGTTGTGGTTAAAATTAAATGTTTTTAAGCTTATCTGCGAAGTTTGGTCGAAATCCCTAGTTGTTAAAGTGAGCTTTTTCGAGTGTACTGAAACCTCGTCACAGACGAAGTTTGCTTTGCTTTCTCGTTTGTGTTTTATTTGTAACTGGCAGGTACCCGGCGAGCGCTGTTATGCTCCTTTAGAATTTTAACTCAAAACCAAGAAGGCATTCTATTAAATATTCATCTAGCAAAGTTCGCGGATTTTTGACATTTCTATCTTCACCATCCGTATAATTAACCGTTTTCACCCTTTTTTAACTCATAAAATTTGCCAATTTTTTGGACCGTTTGATTAACACCTCCCATTTACCCATCTTCATGACAATCTAAACCCTTTTTGGATTTTTTGCACCTTATCCTTGCCCGTCTTCTGGCCATTGATTAATTGAAATTATAAATCTTTCGTTTAATAAAAAATTGTTTGTCTTTTTAGACTGTTCGATCTAACTATTTAAGCGTCTACAATTGCGATCTATCACATCTTCATAATACCCGAAACTCATAAATTGAGTATATTTCGCGTTTTTTCTGCCGTTCAGTCTACAATCAGGTATACTATTGCTATCTATTGAAACTTTATGATTATCTGAACTCTTGATACAATTTTGAAAATTTTCCGATGTTTTCGACAGTTAGACAGCAGGCTGTTTGATCTACATCTCCTATTAATCGTCTTCTTGATTAGGCTAAACTCAAATGAGAAATTTGGAAATTTCTCGTTATTTGCAAATTACGCAGTATATTGAACCGTTTAACCACTTATTTACCAACGTCAGCGCTTTCAAAAATACGAAATTGAAAATTTGGAAAATTTCGCGGGTTTTGGTCTACGCATCTTATATTGCCATATTCTCATTTTTATTATATTCTTGCCAGGGCAAGCGTTCAATCGATCCCCAAAGTTTCATAACAATGGGATGATAGGAATAATTTTGCAAATTTCTTGGTTATTGGAACATTTTTCGCCCATTTATTTTAACCTAGAAACCATGACAGGCAAGCGTCCAAATATTCTCCAAAGTTTCATCACAATCGGATCTAAAAGTAAATGTTAGAGAAAAATGTTTCGCTTGTTTTGCTTGTCTTACGATACACTTCCCTTTTACCTCTTATTTCTTCACAACTGCGTATAGAGCTTCATGGGATACATAAAGGGGGTAGTACAAGTTGCACGTAATATTTTAGGGTGTTTTTATACACTTAAAAAGTGTATTATAATTTTTCCCAGACGTTTGCAACGCAAAGAAGGAATCTCCGACCACATAAAGTATATATATTGGACGTCAGCCTGCTGAAAAGTTTCTGGCCTGCGAATAGTGGTATGAAAACCAAAAGTTCGCTAATGGCTGCCGTGATTCGGGGACACTCTGTAATCTAAAAGCAAAAGAGGAAAAAACATTTTTGTTTAGTATTAATATAATTCTTGTGTGAATCTAAAATTTGAAAAAAAGTTAATTTTTGACAAAATGGCGAAACTTTGGTGATAATAATTTTTGTTGGTACTTTGTTAGTCTGGTGAAAAAAATACTAAAACTTTGTGTATCTAAAAGTGGAAGGTTCTGACGAGAATGACGACAATTCTGCGTCGTCTTTGAACACAATCGGTCCAGCAAGAAAGAAAGTGAGTATGCAAAAATTCCCAGCGGCGCAGAGCTCAACGTGTTCTGTCGAAAATATGCATTACGACTGTCGAAAATGTAAGGCACTACAATCGCTGATTTTCGTTAGAGAGAGAGTAATCGAAAACAAACAGACTGCAAGTACATTCTGCATTACAATTTTAGAAATAATGTACGCATTCGTAATGGGAAGTTCGGCTCTGGCTTACATCCTTAATACCTAGTAATGCAGGTTGTCGGCAGCAGCTGCGGCCGATTTTCAACATTCCTTTGGCAAATCGATAACTAATACCGATTACTAACTTTGTGCAAAACTGTGGAAGATATGCCGTTTTTAACAAATCGCGGGGGCGGCAGGGGGAGTGGAAAAAATGCAAAATAAACTTAATCTGCCAGCAAGTATGAGAAGTTTATGTCCCATATATGTCAAACCCCTATCTCTTACCATTTCTGAGATCTGTTTGGTCATATAGACTGACGGATCGACTCCGCTATTAATGTCAATCACGAATAGATATACTTTATAAGATACCTAATGTATATTTGTGAACGTCTAAAGCCGCTTATTGACACACTGATTGGACCTTATCAGTGTGGCTTTAGACCTGGTCAATCCACCGCAGACCAGATATTCACGTTACGACAAATCCTGGAGATGACCTACGAGAGAGGCATCAACACACACCACCTTTTTGTTGATTATAAATCAGCCTTCGACATTTTTAAAATTAAATAAGTTTTTTTAAAAAAAAAAAAACCGATACAACTACGGGCTAAGTAGAGAGTTCAGGAGCAGAGACCTCAAGCGAAGAACAAAAAAAGCCCTATACAAGTCGCTGATCATCCTAGTCCTGCAATATGGCGCAGAAGCATAGACAATAACAGCAGCGGATGAAGCTGTGATTAGCGAATTTGAACACAAAATTCTTCGGAGAATTTATGGACCTTTAAAAGTTGGCGATGATTCCGCATTCGAAAGAATGACGAACTGAAAGCAACAGCGGCTGCGCTGGTTAGGACATGTCACCAGAAAGGACTAAGAAGCTCAAGTAAAAAAAGCGTATAAATCGAAGGCGGCTGACTATAGAGGCAAGAAGAGGGTGAGACCTCCACTAACATGGAAAGACCATTGCATTGCCAAGCTTGGTGTGACCAACTGGTGCCAGCTCGCACGGAGCAGAAGCGACTGGAGAGCATTAATTGCAGAGGCCGAGACCGTCCAACGGTTGTGATGGCCAATAAAGAAAAAAAAGAATATTTTTATTTTAACTTTGGTACAGAGTTTAATAACTTAAAATAAAATCCTCAGTTCAGGATTTTTAATTGGTTCTTTAATTTAGAAGTGGACGATTACAAATTGTAAAGCTTAGGCCAAAGTCATCAATGTAAATCATTGATTTAGCAGTCGCCAATTAAGGATATTCAAAAAAGTACATTAATGCAATCATGACCGATTAAGTTTAGCATTGAACATCCTTCTTTAGAATATTAAAAAACCATATTGTGATAATTTTTGTTACATTATAAATTCATTCAGGGTCATACCCTTGAGTTTTTCCAAGTGTAGACAGATGGTTATCGCACACATCAATCCTAAAACACAAAAATTAACTTGTCGCAGGAGTTGGGAAAACATGTATCCTGAACGATAACGGTTTACCACAAAAATATTTCAATATTTGCTCAATTTATGTTCTTTCTCTGGAGGTCCTCTGAGATGTGTCGATTGTCGTTGACATTATCAAGGCATATTCAGGGGGCGTTGACCAATGGTTAAGCACCCAACTCTTGTTATCAGTGTCAACGATGGGCAAAGCAAACAACAAGTCTGGGACATTGCCCGCTGCTGACTTTAAAATCCTCCTGGGCTGGGCGGAAGACCCGCAGAGGCTTATCACATGAACAGAAACCGAAACAGAAACCGAACAAAGTGAAATGAAATGTAAATAATACAAAACAGAAGGAAATGCAGCGAGGAAACTGAGAAACTGAGCAGAAGACACATGCGATAGGGGGAAGCGAGGGAAGGAAAAACCTTTTGCGCCAACAAAGTGCATTCGCCCCGGGAGTGCAAGTCAATGCCAGGAGCCGCGTAGAATCCATTAGCGGTCGTAGCAAGTAAAAAGTGCATGCGAATGGAAATGGGTGCATGTGGAGCCACCTAATGGTATCTCTGTATCCGTATCTGTATCTGTGTGTGTGTGTGCGAGCGTGAACGTGTAAGGGGTTCATTGCACGCTGTCTTCTGGTTGCTATGGGAAAATGCAACGCGGAAAACAAATGACTTTTTTGCAGGATCAACCCTCGCTTTCATTTCGTAATTGCTTTCAATTAAAAACTGCGCTCAACTCTCTCAAAATCTAAATACTCGGACCAAGATCTGCGGGTACTTTCATACACACAGAAGGATACCCTCCCCTTCAGTGGTTGATTGGTTTAATTGAGGTCGAAAGAGAGTTTAATTTATAATTTCTTTACCAAATCATCAGCCAAACACGCGTCGGACGCATGTCGCGGCAGGGAATTATGCAGGATTGTGGTAGTCAGCTACCGTATAGCTTAGATGAGGGCAGGATCGATACAAGCACGAGGGCAGTCTCTTAATAAAGAATAATAACTTTTCCCTGAATTATCAAACTTACCGCAAATCGAAAAATCCATTCTCTTAAGATCAAAGTTCAATGAACGAAGAAATATCAAATCCTCAACAAAGTAACTAATCAGAATGGAATGAATAGACCCACGAACAATGAAACTGAAAAGGACCAACCGAAGAAAATAACGAAAAGAAAGGATCACGAGATGTGCGTGCTGCGATACGCGTGTGTTCCTGGAATATCACAGAACTCGAAAAACGCCCACGTAACCTGAGCTCTCAAGGATCTCAGGCAGCGACTTGAAAATTTAGTTGGTGTTGAGTAATTTGTGCGCCGCTGCGATAAAAATCAGTTAAGCGGTTAACAAACATAAACAAAGCCCATCCCCGTTCTCGTCCCGACGCGGCAGGGGTTGACTTTGACTTTGGACCCTGGCGGGGGTGTGACTATCGGTAGCTACTTCTGGCCGCATGCTGGTGCGCTATTTTCGTCTGCGCTACTTAAGGCTCTATGTGGGTCCTTCTCGGGGTTGCAACGCGCCCTGTAGTAGGGGAAGTTGCTATTTTTATACAATGTATGGGTTTGTCAATCTTCATTACGATTTCCTTTCGCTTTACATACATTTAAGTACCCGCAGATAAGGCGATTCTCCTCGCAGGACAATCCAAATTGAAAGTTCCCACATTTTGCATTGTAAATCAATAAATGCTGCTCAAACAATTCAACATTATTTCTTCAACTTTTTATCGAAATCCAGTGGCCGTAGCCTAATGAAGCGTAAGTGATAAATTGAAGCCGGGTGAGAGGACAGCGCCTTTTTGTTGTGTTTTTTTTTGTTGATTTACAAATGATAAAAAGACCGAAAGTCAAACAAGAGAATATCTGTACGTCTGAGGGATCAATTGTTAAAGGAGAACCGAAATTTAAGGCCCTCTTCTGGTCTAGAGGGCTAAATTTTACATGTTTTTTAAAAATTCGTGGAAAGAAATCGGGAAGATTTTGTAATTCTGTTTTTTGTATTTGGTTGTACAATTCATTATAAAAAATACAAAATTAAAAATTTGTGAATGCGAGGGCTGTTCAAAAAGTTCTCGGGATCCAAAGTAGGCTCTTCCAAAAAAAGATGTGTCGATGGTGCCCACGTTTCCGGGAGTTACAATTATCAGAAAGCAAAACGGAAGATGGGAAGTTGGTTAGTATGAATGCCTTTATCGTCCGTAGCAGAATTGTGAAAATAAAATTGAATTTGAAAAAATGGCGGCCTTTTAAAAACGAAAAATCGATTTTTGACCATTTTTTTTTGCAGTCCAGTGTACAAAAAAAATAGTAAAAACTTTTTTTCTCAAAGATTGAGGTAGGGACGATAGCCACGTTAATTCTGCGTCCATAAAGCCCTACATCATTAAAATCGGTTCGGTAGAACTTGAGAAAACGTGGGCACCATTTTGAAAAACGTGGTTTCGAGAAAAACGCGTTCAAAGTTTGAAGTAATGTGAAAATTACTTGTATTTGTGAACACATTGGTCGACAAAAAAGGCTATATCTTCTAAAGTATTTCGAATTTTGAAAAATCCTTTTGGGATAATATTTTTGAATATCTAAGCTAAAAAATAAAAAAAAATTTGAAAAAAAATTTCTAGACCAGAAGAGGGGGTAATTTTTCCACTCTTCGCTGGGGGGGGGTGGTTTTTTTTTTAAAAACCGGTTTTGTGTTAGAAAACCCCTCAAATTTTTTTTTTTTTCGAAAGATTATGCGACACATAAGGTATACATAGAAGATGTGAAATTGGGTTTTAGTCATCCAATAATAATGGTGGGTAAAATTAACTACGCTGACAGTAACTTTTTTTAAAAATTTTTATGCATGTGGTTTTGGTGTTGTTTTGTAACTGTGCTAATAGTAAAATCTACTGAAGAAATTTTTAAGCTTCATGTTATTTTTTTAACTAGAAATATTTTGTCAAATGCTTTACCACAGTAACTTTAGCCCGTATTAGTAACTCTGACGTGATTTTTCATCTCATACTTTGTTTTTTGCAGCAATTAACTGTACCAACAAGTTAATCTAACCGCACATATGGTATAACTTTAAATTTATTTGATGCACCGAATAACTGTTCCGACGGCAAATTTTACCGTGAAAATTTTTGACTTAAGGTCGGTATCCACGGCTCGCGAAAAATCTCTCGAAAAAGTTGAGATTTCGCAGATTCCTTTACAGAATCTGCTAACGCCCGCTATTAACACGATAACACAGTTTTTTTATCGATAAACGATTCCAAGGTAACCTTGCGCTGCTTGGGCGCTGTAAAAAAAACAGTTCGTAAACAAATCAAAATAATTTATACAACTTTGTCAGAAAATACATAGCATATATCAAACATATGATATCCGTCTCAAACATCATAATCAGCAGAAGACTTCGCAGCTACCACATCATCGTCAAAGTCAACCAACGAATCTGGGAGAGATAACTCACATTTCGATACGGGTGTGCTTGGTTCACTTATATTGTGATCCGAAGAAAGAGTTCTGCAAGGAATTTATTTAAGCTCACTTTAACTTTCTTCCGCATTGCTGATGTATTCGACAAAAAGGATATTGCGCCGTCAAACTCCCAATTAACGGCACTTGGCTATTTAGTAAAGCTGTTCCAATGGATAGTCAACTTTGCGTTACTCGGGTGAGCCGACATCATGCGGGTGTGGTACCGGTTGCTGTCCTTCAGCGTTACCCATGCATCCTTGCATTCCATCACTTTAAAAATATATTTCATTAAAATGAATATTTCATTATGTAGGTGCATTACTTACCGCTTTTGCCAAGCTCTTCACTAATGTTCAACCAGGCCGCATTGACTGCGTTGGAGTCTGAGTGCTTCTTGTTCGCGTTCGTTTTCTGCCAGAGTCTTTTTGCTGCGCTCACTATTTTCAATTTGTTTTTGTGGTTGTCTTGCCCGCACAAAGTAGAATCGAAACCTATTTTCGTTGCGTCGCCACAAAAAAGGCGTTAACAGCACTTAAAGATACGTTTTTTGTTTAACATAACGTTGTAACAAACGTAGGTTATTTATCCCGATAAGTGGAAACTGAATATGAAACGGACATAGGAACAAATTGCGCGGCCATTTCGCGAGCCGTGGATACCGCTCTTTAGCAAATTTAAGTTAGTCTTTTTAGAGCACTTCAACGGAATTTGAACATTTTGGGCCGATTTAATACCAGTAATATGTTAGAGGCGTTGCTTTTAACGCGCGCGTAGCCTAACTGGTTAAGACGTGCCTCCAACCGTGCTGAGACCAATGGCCCCGAGTTCGAATCCCCCCAGAGTAAGTACAAATTTTTCAAATTTAAATAAATATTTGTTTAATTCGTACAATTGTTTCATAACCAAATTTGGTGGGTGGGGGAGTAGTGGGGTTACCTCTTCTGCTCTGGGATGAGCTCAAGTAGATTGCCAACTTGTGACAGCTATAATAGTATTCCACCCTACTATTCTACAGTTGTGTAACAGTTGTCAAATTACCAATTGTATTGTAAAATTACTGTGAAACTCAGTAGGAAAGGTACTTACTGTAAACATCGGTAAATATTACTTATTATGTGGGTTGGCGCATTTTTAAACGAGATTTTCGGTTAGATTTACTATAGCAATAGTTAGTCTTCCGTAAAGGTTTACGTGAAAGTTACTCTACAATTTGGTTAATTTTACCAACTTTGTGGGTTGACGCATTTCCAACTCACAATATCGGTTAAATATACCCACAGATATCTTTGTGTGTATATTCTTCAAAAATTTATTCAAATTTAGCATAGCAAATTTAATTAGAAAAATTTAAATAACTTCGTCAGTATGCGGCTTTCTTCAATGAATCTCAGAGTTAGCAAAAATGTGTCCCTTTTTATAGGCTGTCAGAAAAAACGTTACCCTCAGACACGATAAAAAAAGAAAACGAAATTGCTCCATTAGTGAGAGTTTTTCGCATATGTTTCCATAAGACACTTCGATGGGCACAATCTGCCGAAAGTGCCTTTTTGCATTTATTCCTGTTTTTCCCCCTCTTGTCTTCAGACAAACTAAATCGATTTAGCTAGGTTTCAACTCCTTATAAAAAAGAGGGTGTAGGGAAGCTTTTGTAAAATTCCGACAGTCCTCCTACGCTCGGTCGAACTCACACATTATAATTTGTTCATACCCATCGGAAATCTCGTAGTGCCGTTATTTGACAGGCACAAACAGTTGATACAATTCCGATGGATTGGTAGCAGAAAAACCCCTAAATATTTGCAAAAACAATTAACTAAATTCAATTCCGCTAGCGGACGATTTAGTTTGTCTGAGTACTAAGCTTTACGCTTTGCCTGCGATGAAATGTCTAAGGCTGCCTTCACACTGTTTGACACATGACACATGATAGTCTAGTAGTCCTGCTTTTTGTTCTGTTTTTAATTTGAATAGCTTGTCAAGTTCATAGAATTTCATGGGGATATGCGGGCCTACTAGATGTCATGGGTCATGTGTCGAACAGTGTGAAGGCAGCCTAACGCACCAACAAAATCATAGCTAAAATACAATAAAAATGACATCGCTGACTCTTGGCTTGTTTTGCTTAGTGGTTTATGCTCAGCTGCTGAGAGCCGAACGAAATTATACCCATCAAGCTGTTATCGTAAAACGTCTTCGTGTGTTGCTTTCAACGAGAACTAGGAAAGTGAAATCGTGACAAAAACAAAATCAAGTGTTCTGTTGAGAGAGCGAACGAGTCTCTTACAGTTGCTAGATGTACATAAAGTGAATGTACCTTAATTCTGTGAACAAATTGAAAATCGTTAGTAAATTTTTAATTGCATTCTGGTTTTAAATTGATTTATAAATAATTTTTTTGTGTTTGTGTCCAGATTTTGGTAGTGCAATCGAAAATGAGTTGTAGTTTCTCTCTTGTGTATGTAGACCCTTTCTCGCATGAACCGGTGGTTTGCAATCAGTATCGGAATTGATAACACTAGAACGAAAACCGAAGAGGAATTGCGTTTGATTTGTTTTTCAAAAAGCTTACCCAAAAAAGTCTGAACGATCTAAGAATCATAGTAATGTCATAAGTTATATAAAGGAACCGGTCGGAGAACCAAACTTCAGATTTCCAACGATAGAATTTTCTCTAGAACTTTTAAATTCTAAAAATAAAACAAAATATTTCGAATAAAAAGAGTATCTTTCACTGACGACTGCCTTTGAAGATCCCAAATAGTGGAGCCTTGCTTCATATCCATCATTAAAGGTTTAGAGAAATATTGATGAGAGTCAGTAGGATAAATTGGTCAAAATGATTAGTTGTCCGGAAGTTTTCATGCTAGTCTTTAGTTAGTAATATCATAGATAGATACCCCTTTGGCAAGGGTATAAACAACAGATACAGTTGCCCCAATCCCGAATAAAGAAACAACAAAAAGGCAGATATACGAAAGCTATTAGAGGCAAATTCCTGTTCCTTTGTCTATCCACAAATTGCCGACAACTGCCTCGCATCCAGCAGATACAAGGCAGCCAAATTGCATTTTTATCTATTTTTAGTTGGGAAAATGCCGACGCCGATGCCGATGCTGCTGCCGGTGGCTGGGCGAGCGGAGGATTATAAGGCAAAATAGAGGAGCCATCAACGCAATTTCCTTCCTGCTTCTGCGGACGTCGCGCACAAATAGCTGTAATAATATAACCGATCTCACTCGCTCTCCCAGTCGCTCCCTCTCTCTCTGCTAGTCTGGCAGTGTGTGCCTGTTTATGGCTGTAGGATGCGACAAGAAAAGCAGGAAAAACTCCTTGGCCGGCCACACACACACACACACGAACAGCCTTAGTCTGGGCGCGTTGTCCTATCGCATAGGCAGAGCCAACAAAGATCGCTCTCTATGTGGTGTCTATGTGTGTGTCTGTGTGCCTGCCCCGGCCTGGTTCAATGAACTGGCGTCACCTCTTGGGGCTGCGCAGCTACTGCGACGGCGACTGCGCTGCACAATCCTTTTTCTTTGGATTTTTCTTCTGGCACCCTTCACTTGATCTTTAGTGACTTTTGCTTCTCCCAGTTGGAATTGGAATGCTGCTGGCAGTCAGGCCAAAGGAGCCGCGCAGGAGTTCGTTCAATGTTCTCAAGGGTTTCATTTCAGTTTATGTCGATGCCACGACGAAAACGACGACGACGTTGTCTGGGGGCTTTGGATTTCACTTCGTGTGGGGAAATGTAAACATCGTCGTCATCATAATCGCTGCCGCTGCCTGACTCTCAAGGCTGGTTTATTTTTCGCGTTGGCTGTAGTTCGGGATGGGGGATAGGGGATGGGGGAAGTGCTGTGCCTGTTGTGCCTGTGGATGGGACTGTGGCCCCTGGATGCTGACGCGTATCCCTTTTTTCGCTGGAATGTGCCGCTTGTTTACTCAAATGTATATTTGATCTTCTTCCAGGGGTAATTTTTTTGTTGTATTTCTGTTTCAAACAATTTCTGGTTGGGTTTTGTGATTTGAAGTACACTTGTGTTTATCGCTAAAGGATTTACAAGGAATACAATTTCATAATTCCAATGATCGCATGACATTTCATGAGGGGGATCGTGGTGGCTGTTGGGTGCAGTAGGGTTGCTCTCCAATCAATCCGGTTTTGATATTTCCGAATCTGAGAACACAATTCTCATTTCAAGCGCCTCCGATGAGTTTACTTTTTAGACCACTGGACCAATCAAACGGAAATTTTTCTAATGATTGAGAAGACCAGAATGACAGTCTATTTTTGAGAAGGTGCGGAAGGCTTCAGTTCTATTCCACCTCGGAACATCTTATAATATTTTTTTTGTTTTCGGTCCCCTTTACCAGATATTGACGACAGTTGTAAAATAACTAGCCATGAAAATGCTTCTCAATCTTTGGCCTTCGGATTTGGCGTTAAATTGTAAGTCCCTTTCGCTTGTGCTAAAATTTCAAGCACACAATCCTCTAGATTGAGAAAAGCTCGGATTGGTCCTTTGGGGGGTTGTAAAGCCAAAAAATTACATTTTAAACAAGGCTCAAGCTGACATTAAGTGATAGGGCTCAGGGTCAACATTTGATTCCAACAGAAAGGCACCACAGCACAAAGCAGCGATGACTTTATTGAGTCCTTTGTTTCTTGATCTCATGTTGATCATTGTGGGCTTACCCCATAAATAAGCAGTCCCGGACAGCCAGCGGGTGTCACGCCGCAGTGCACCGACGAAGCGTGTTTTGAGAACAAATATTTTAGTATAGTAGTATTTCGCATATAAAAATATCCTCCAAGGGTGGGGGGTTAACCCCCACTGACTCAGATCATCATGCTGATGAAGAATATATATACTTTGGGTGGTCCAAGGGTATAAAAAAATTATTCTCAATTTTAGGGCGACTTTAACCCTTGACTGAATTTTCTTAAATATAGCTAAATATAGATTCTTTTTCCTAATGATTGTTCCCGTAGAAACAACAATGTATTCTCCCGGCTAAGCATCGGGCACTGTCAACTAACACATGGTCACCTACTTCCTGGCATCATACGCCACACGTGCCACCATTGTGGACAGGCTTTAACCACAACTCATACACTAGACACCTGACAATATTCGGGTCTCTCTTTTTCCAAATCAATCCCCTTCCTCTCTACTTGCTATTGTTAATAAAACCAACATCGACACTATCTCAATGTTTCTAAAAAATTGCAACATATTTAATACTATCTAAACAACTTTGTTCGATAGGGTCTAAGGTCTAGTTACTCGCGCTCATTCCTCTAATAATTATAATATTATTAAGTGCTAATGTACTACACTCAAAAAATAATGAAAACAACGTAATCCCGGATATGCTTGAACCGATCAGAAAAAGGATTGAGTTGACCCGCCCTTTTTGTTCCCAAGAAAGACTACAAATATCCCGGGGTAATCCTTTAAGAGATTGAATTTTATTAAAATTTTAGAAAAAAAAAGTTTTAGTCCCAAAGCTGTATCATTTTTGGCATGTTTGACCTTTTAATTTGAGGAAATAGACACCTCTTCTTCCTTTCCTCCGCCACGCCATACGCCATAGAACATCCCTTATCAACTTCCAACTGGGTTTATTTAAGACTTCTGAAAAAAAAAAACAAATAATTGTGCAAATTGTTGTGCTCAACTGGGATTCGAACCCACAACCACGCGCGCACTGAACATGAATGGAATGGCATTTCATCGCACACGACCAACCCCCTCTGTTTTTGCTGCATGTCTAAAAGGCTACTTATATTTCTTTGCTCACGCTCTCCAATTTATGGACATGCGATCTCGAAAGGGATTGAACTAAGCACACTTGGAATGATTCAAGTTCGAAAGGTATGAGTCAATCCTTATAGGATTGAATTGTGTAGAATATCCTGGAAGTCGAGATTGAATTTTCAAGCTCATGCCGGGCTTACTCCAAGATTTAAAAGATTGAAAATATCAAACAATTTTTTTTTTTGTTTAGTCTTTAGCTAATATTTAAATAAATAATTAAAATAATATACCCTCCCCAAAGGGTAAACAAATCACGTCAGAGTTACAATTTCTATGTTAAGGTTATTGTAATAAAAGTAACATATTAAAACAACAAAATATATGTAATTAGGTTTACTTTGATTACAGTTGTTAAATGCAAGAACAATATAAGTTCTAAAATTAGTATGTGAAACATACAATTTCTTTGATTTATTATAATACAAAAAAAAAAAAAACACATGCTTAACGAAATTGAAAAAAGTTACTGTCAGAGTTGTAAATTTTTCCCACTAGAAGTTTTTGGTTTTTTGAGGGTGGAAAAGTAACGTCCTTGACCGCCAGAATGAGCTGTTTTCGAGCTCCAACGGAAAAGTATTATGGTGCCTTATATTTAGTCCATTTATATTTAGGAAGAGATGTCAAATTTCAGGGCGATACAGCACTTTGTTTTGTTTTGACAACTGATTGTTGTTGACGTGTATGGCATCATGTTGAGTATGGAAAAAAATGTTTTCTCCCCTAAAAAAAATTTTTTTTGAGGCAAAACGGAAACCGAAACAAAAGAAAAGTTGGATAAATATGGGGCCTTCGAAAGAATTCAGATTACGCAGTGAAATATTGGTTTCGAGAGCTCCTTGGAAGCCAAAACTCCACTGCCGATAAAGTCCGCAGTGGCAGGCCCTCCGATGCGGTTACGCAGGACAGTGTCGAAAAATTAAATGAAATGGTGTTGCCTGACCGGAAAGAGAATTAGTACTGAGTGCACACGCCATATTTTGGGCAAGATTCTGCATATGAAAAAGTTATCCTCTCGCTGGGTGCCGGACCAAAAACACAAGCATCAATGATTTAGAGCTCCCATTGTTCCTCCATCCACCTTAGTAGCCCGATTTGACTCGCTCGGACTATTCTGTCCTCCCAAACCTCAAAAGATGGCTCGTCAATAAAAAATTCAGATAGCGCGAGATCAGCGACGCCCGAGAGTACTTTCGAAAAATTACTATTCGGAGGGAATAAAAAAATTTGGAAAATCGCTGGATCATTCCACTCATGTGTATCGACCTAAAAAAAGGACTTCAATGGATAAAATTAAAAAAAAAATAATCTTCCAAAAACTTTTTTCATTGCCAAGGAGGGGTGATGGAAACTAGACCGCGTGAATTAAGACCGCCGTCGGCGGTCTAATTTCATTTTGTAATTGTGAATTTAGACCGCCATCACACAATGAAATTAGACCGCGCGTGTGAATCTCATTTACTGTAAAATGAATTTAGACCGCCATCACAAAATGAAAATAGACCGCGAAGCCTCAATTCAATATTCAAAATTAATTTTGACCGCCTTTACAAATGAAATTGTATTTTTAGTAAAAGAAACAATTAATAACATTAAGAAATAATGAAAATTTGATACAAAAAAATCGCGCAAAAAACGGTACTTTTGCACATCTGTACAAAAATTTCGCGCATAAAATTTTCTTTTGTGATCGCGGTCTAGTTTTGAAAAATGAAATTAAACCGCGCGGTCTAATTTTATTTTGTGAGGGTGGTCTAAATTCATATTGCAGAATGAAATAAGGCCGCGCAGTCTAATTTCATTTTGAGAGGGCGGTCTAAATTCATTTTGCAGAATAAAACTAGACCGCCATACAAAATGCACCGCGGTCTAATTTCACAGAGCCGCCAAGGATGTTACTTTTACACCTACTGTAAACTATGTAACTTCGTTACTTCGCTCCTACAAACCTGTGTAAGCACTGATTTCAGATGGATTACCTAGATGTGCATTTAGGTACTTTGTCAATGCACTGGGCCTATTCATAAAATATTCGAATTATCTGTAGAGGCATCCTTCTTCTCATGTGGCCGGGTGTGGCGCAGCGGTTAGAGTGTCAGCCTGTTGTGCGGGAGGCGTGGGTTCAAACCCGCCTCGGACCATCTAATAAAAAGTTGTTTTATTTCTTAAGAAAATAGCTTTTACACATCGGGTCACCTTTACCAGCTATTGGTGCCAGCTGTGAAGTAACTAGCCATGAAAAAGATTCTCAAACTTTGCCGTTCGGATTCGGCGTCAAACTGTAGATTGAGAGAAACTTGGCTGGGCCCTTTGGGGGCTGTAATGCCAATTTTACATTTACATCCTTCTTCTCTATGTTATGAATGGAATCTTTTCTCCCGTTGTTGAGAACTATAAACAATTCCTAAAGCTTTTTGATAGAACTGTATAGTGTCATTAAACTCCTAGAGCTCTTATCCTTAGTGATAAAAGGGTTCTTATTTACTACTTTTTGATTCTGCTTAAAAACTGAGCTTGAGAGGCTTTTCAATTATTATTAAGTTGAATTTTCGATTATTTCAGTACTCAAAGTTCGAGTACTTCATGTGTAGAACCCAAAAGGTTGTGTAACAAACAGTTAACCTCTGGAGTATTCCAAGAAAGTCACTTGTCTCCATTGCTTTTTACTCTCTTAAACTGTGATCTTTCTACAGTCCAGGCTCAACATCGTGCTATAATGTATGCTATGTAAAGCTATGTTTAACAGTAAAAGATTAAGTAGTTTCTCGCTATCTTTTGCAAGCTGGCTGTCTGGATGCGACTTAGGTACGGTCCATGTGTGTGGTCTTGGATATATTCTCACTAGTTGAAGTTAGAATTGAGTCTGTGCCAAGGTAATTGCTTACTTTTTGTGATCGTAATTTAATAGACTTCTTATAATTTACCTTCCCGTAGCTACAGTAGAGTTTTGGTAGGAAAAATGTTAAAACCTTGAATCAACGAATCATGTCCCAGCACATGAAACACTTCTAAGCAATCGTTGCATCTTATATTTTTTATTTATGGTATGGAACATTTTTCTAAGGTAATACACAAGCTTAGGATGTCCTAAAATTTTAAGGATAATTTCCTTAAAATTAGGATACATTTGATTATTTAGTGCTTTTTTTAGGGTACAGTCACTTGCAGGCAGCATATTCAACAAAAGGATCGTGACTCTGTAACAACACTGCAAGTTGCCATTGACAAAGAGAGAGAACGAGTGCGAGAGACAGGCAAACAAAGCCGCAATCTGGTCCCAGTCAAACAAATCACTAACAAACGAACCTGGGGGATGGGGTCCAGGCCTGGAACAACCATATATATATCCTCCATGCACGTCCACTGCTTTGGCGATTATTCATGACTTTATGGACTGGGTAGAAGGACATTAAAATTGCTTTTACGCCAACTCATCCAGTCAGAGGATCAAACTGGTTCTACTTTGTATGCCACTCACAATCAAGTCGCTCCTCAGCCAGGCGTAGCGAGGCCGCTCCTTTGACTTGGAATCTGGAGAAACCAGTTTGGTGGTTGGGTCTCCTCTACCTGTTGCAGTGCGGATCCCACGAAAAAAGGGATACTTGTAGGCAAACACACACAACAGGCAAGTCAACAACAGCAACAACTACAACCAAAATGTTTATCCAATTCCAATGTTTGCCTTTTGACGCAATCGCGTCCAATCCTTTCGTCCTGAGCGTTGGTCGTTACTTTTTAAAAGTGATTGGGTACAGTTTCCAACAGAAAATTATTTTGGAGCTAGCAGAAATGAGTAATGGGGGAAAAGGAACGACTTCAGGTGATTGGTCAATGAAGATAGGATGGGTGTTTCAGGAATAGCCTGAGAAAGGGAAAAGGAAAACTGCTTAAAGCCATTTTGAAATACCAAAAGTAGCAAGGGCGAAAGATAAGTTTAAACTTAAATGTGTGTATATTTTGAGATATTGATGAAACGTATTTTATTTAAAGTTCTGCCCTTCCTTACATCTTTTAGATAGCATTCAGATTCCGCGGAGAACAAAATTCCTCGTCCTTTTAACCAATAATAGAATTTTTAAAATCAAAGACATCCCAGCTCACAGTCTTAGATTGGGTTAAGACAAGGAAGAAGTGCTGAATTATGTATGAGCGGCGCACTCTGAACCGCCCCAACACAAACACTAAACACAACAGTTGACTTTTTTTCTTTGGACTTCATGATTAAACAGATAGTAAACATTAGGGCCCAGACAGAAGGCTGAAACGCGGGAAACTCAGGACACTCAACCATCAAACCGCGATTCCCGCCATTAGGAAATACCCACAACGTCATTTCAGAAACTATATGACTTCAATATCACTAGTAGACACGACTGGGATTACCTCATACTATAGCCAATACTATCAATATTTACATGGATGGCTCTTAGCTTGATGACAAAGTAGGACCGGTTTCCTGTATATCAAGCAGAGTTCGTGTAAGATATAAGAAGGGGAACATATACTATTACTCAGATAGTCAATCCGCTCTAAGGGCCGTTTTCTCATGTTCCTGTTTTTGCTCAAATTGAAATCCATCTAGATTTTGCAACTAGGTGGTTTTTGTGCAATTGGTTGTCTCACGGTCACACCGGCAGGCCTGCGAAGGCACTAATAGTGGGTTGGCAGCGCCACTGCGCTCTGCCGTTTATTGTTTTATTCGTTGCGCGCCATTTTTAAAAATAAAGCATGCATTTCATATAATAGGAGAAGATTTTTCTTTTTGAACGACTTGTTGCTATGATGGGAGATTAAGCAATAGGTCTAATGTTAAGTTAATAAAGGCTAAGAATATGAACAAATTTTGATGAAAATTTGTCTATATAGGCCAAGTTGTGGAACTTTCCGCCCATTTTTGATCAAATTATTTGTGTATGAATAGTTTTAGTTTGAAATCCTGTAAAATCTTCAATCATGGCTATTTTAAATCAAATTTGGCGAAATTTAGCTAGCTTAAGCAATCAACTAGGGGAATTAGTGTGCGCATCTATCTCTTCGGCAATGTCTGCAGGCGTTCTGCATTTAAAAGGCACATCAAATATTTTACATTTTTGGTTTACTTATTAACAATTCAGACATAACTGTTTTTAGCAGCAGTTGTATTTTGATTTGAAATATTTTTCAGTGTGACCATATGAAGTAGATGGCAACAAAATCCATGTAGATGGCCACCCTTGAGCATGAGCAAAACAAATGGACCTAGATTTGCAAAAACAGCAACATGAGAAAACGGCCGTAAGGGCGTTTGAAACGTACACTAATAATGCCAAGCCGCTCACGGAATGTCAAATGTTCTTAAATTTGATCGCTTGGTATCTCTGTATCCACCAGGACTCCGCAACATTAAGGAAATCGAGACAGCCGGCGAACTGGCTAGACAGGGCACTACCATACAGCTCCTCCCGGAAAAGAGCTTGATGGGGATGCCCTTGGACTTTTACAAACTACTTAAAAGCAATGAAACCTGGCGACTGGCTACGGAACGATAGAATAACCTTCTGGTTTCCGCTTTAGCTGGGTTCAACTTGCGCCAAAGTAGATAACCTCTAACTTCTGGGCATGTAGTACGCCTAGGAGGAGAGGGAGGAGACATTACAGCATCTTTTTTGTCACTGTCCAGCTATTAGAAGAAGGAGACTCAAAACACTTAGTTACCCCTTTCTCCTCAGCGTTTAAGTTAGAATTTTCGCCTCTACAAAAACTGCACGTTCAGTGGGGAGGAACCCACCCGATTTAATTAGGGAATATTTTGTATCGCAATGGGACTGTATTGGTCCAAATATAGGGATAATTTTTAGTCCCTAGCCATCTCAACCAAACGTAACCTAAGAATTGATTACATGCGGCTTTCCGCATGCAGTGGTCTAGTTGAGTCTCATATTAGATCGAGATAAGCTAATCCCACCAGATGGAATTCCTTGGCCTCCTCAAAAAGATCTCCACCTTTAATACTTCGTGTCCGAAAACTGCTAGGATTGATTCTGATTAAAAACTACTCCATCCATGATAATCATGCCGGTGAGTATTTTCTCCCCACATTCTTTTTTCACAGATACACGGATACGGATATCTCGTATTTTTTTCCTGTGTACACTCAGACAAAACTAGAACGCTGTTAGGAACTGTTTATCAAAAAATAAATAAATACAAGTAGAACGCTTTTGAAAAAAAGTATTCCTTCTTGAATTTTCTAGAATTTCGCTCTTGGAATCCAGCTAAATTCGTATCAATCTTATAGGCACGGGGCGTCAGGGAAGCAAACTTTAAGAGAATAGAATGTCGGGATCAAAAATTCACTCTTGTATCAAGAATTTTCACTCTTACCGTACTTTTGAGAACGAATGCTTTTGATTCAAGGGTGAAATTCTCTATTTTTCCTCTGAGTGTACTTCCAAATCCCAAAATGAAAATGAATTTATCTTACATATTTGCAAGACTGTTCGTACTTATATTATATGTTTTACTTTTTCTTTGCAATTTTCTACTAATGTACGCATCCCAGGTGTGGGGGTTCAAGGAATATGATGATGTGGAGAAGCTACTACGTTTCTATTTAAAAAAGATGTACAGGTTGCCCCGAAATACTCCAAATTACGCCTTGTTTGTCGAAACTGGCCTCTCTTCTCTCTACTGCCAAACATTAAACACACACTTTGCATATATGAGGAAGATATTTTTTTTGCCTGATACCCGTTTGGTAAAAACCATTGCCAAGGACTTGCAGTCAAAAAGAGCCCAGTGTTTTGAAGCCTGGAGCAGGCTTGCAGAGGAACACGGTGTTGGAATCTGCATCAGCAACTCTGATTCGTGGGAAGAGGCACATTCACAAATTGTGGAGAAAGTCAGCAACAGCTTTATGGTAAAACATATTCGACAGGCAAGAGCGAGCTAACACAGAGAAACTTACTGGCAACTGAACTATTCTTTGGGAGAAATAAACTATTTTAACAACAAGCACAGCCAAAACCAAATTTCCGCAATATTCAGAGCAAGATGCGAAATGCTGGATCTGAATAACAGACGCTACACCAGGGGCACGGAAGCCAATTGTACATTGTGCAACCTTAATGTGAAGGAGGACACGTGCCACTTCATAGTATGTCCGATTCTAAGCGAAATTAGAAAACTATACTGGCAACAGGCACAGCTCTCAACGCAACAGGTTGTCATCATTCTCAATGGTGAAAACTGGAACAACCTCGTCAACTTACAGACGGCGAATACACACGGAGGATTTTTAGATTAGATAATGTTTAAAAAAAAACGCTTTTTCGTATTATTAAATGTTCTATATACAAAAGCTGACGGCACACTGCCAAAGCTAGTTATTTTCCTCGTTTTTATTCCCATATTTGTATAATTTTTTCACGATATATTTAAACCTATTTATGTCAATTTATTGAATAAAATCGCACTACTACTACTACTACTTTTTCTTTGGGATTTGGTCGATGGGCGGGGCATTGGAACATGGCTGTAAATTGTGTGATACCCAGAAAGGTATTTTCTATGATCAAAAGTCCAAACCTGGACCTAGACAGGCCATGTGACTCGATTGGCAATTCAAGCCTATGGGGTACGATATATTCTCCACTCTTAAGAAGCTCGAGTATGTTCTTAGCCCTATCCGCCAGATGGCGACCAACAGGCTCCAAAGACGTGTATCCCGTTACATGGCCTAACTGCTCACTTTGAAACCTTCCGTACTTGAAGTTGCTCTCTGCTGATTAACCATTAGTTGGTCAGCTCAATCTAGGATTCGTGCTGGATCTCCCAACTTCCCAACTAAAACTGCAAAATTAATCAAATTTTTTTGAGCTAAATCTCAAATCGCATTTAGTTTGTGGCCGTGTGTGGCCCAGCGGTTAGGTTGCTGGAATGCTGGGCGGGAGGTCGTGGGTTCGATCCCGCATTAGAACATCAAATAAGAAAAGTTTTTTTCTTTCTTTAGAAAACAACTTTTACACATACGGTCACCTTCACTAGCTATTGGCGCCAGCTCTATTGCATTTAACAGTGAGCTAATGAAGCCGTCAAACAGTGAAAATATTTTATCCTTGTGTCAAATTTATTTTTCTCAGTTGAGTAGAGTCTCAGCCAGTTCGCCAGATAGATCATAATGTTTTAAAGTTAATTTGAGGTGAAGCAAACTTCGTAAAGCTTTCTCAGTTTCTTAGTAAGACCTGTTAATTAAAGAGTAAAAAATCCCACATGTTCCTCTCGTCAAGTGAGAGAGCTTCTTGAAATTTTGCTTCATCGCTTAAGAACAGGCTAAGACAACTTTGTGGGTTATGGTCAAAAATGATTATGCTTACAGGACGTTAGTTGTTAAATACAAAAATATGGCTGTGACACAACTTCTCTGATGAAGAGCTGAATTCAGTTTAAGTAAAGTGAATAAGGTTCCCACCTTTGGATCGATATTACAAGTATGATAAGAACAATAGGTTTAAAAAAATCCCATAAATCGTGTATCAATTCAAAAATATGAATTCAAAGTGCGGATCAGTACTTTAAAGTTAAACAATGCGTACTCAAATCAATCCTTGGAACTGGTAAAAACAATTTATATTTTACACAGCCGTCAACTTCACTGCTGGCCTCAGCTAAGAAGTACGCAGCCAAGAATAGCAAGTAAGAACGTTGCAGTCGAGTGGCCCGACTCCGAAATATCCTGTACAATGGAGACACACATACAAACATACAAACGCACACACACGCGCACACATCCTCCCTCGACTCGACTGTTGATGCTGATCAAGAATATATTTACTTTAAATGGTTGGAAATGTTTCCTTCTCCATGTTACATACATTTGCACAACTTCATGATCCTCTTTTACCCATTTTCAATGGGTACATGGTAAAAATGCTTAAAATCAAATGACTCACTCAACTCATGGTGGGGGAGTTACAGTTAAGGATCATGCTCTGCCAATCTGATCAGAATCTTTTGCCCATCCCAAAAACCCTTCTTTCTTAATGGAATTTGTCAACTGTGTCCGTCCGCTTCTCGGCTAATGTGCGACTCTGTGCTGTGCATAATAAGTAATAAGTGAGTTCAAGACGGCTCTTCGCTTCATAATTCGCATAAAAATGCCTTTTTGCCTTTTTATTGTAGCTGTCGCTGTGGCTGGCGCTGTTACTCTACCCCACAGGCACCAGACAAGTGGTCCATTCTGGCCTGATGTGGCAAAAAGGCACAATTCACATGTGACTTGCCACGGAGAAAGGCACTTGAGCTGAACTCTGTTTTTATTGTTACGGGAAAATGGTGCGCATGCGCAAATGCGAGCAGCAAAAAAAAAAAATAAGAACATGGAAAAAATATAAGAAAAAAGGCGGCGCAAGAAAATCCCCCAACCACATGGACAGCGAGAAGCAGCAGCAGGAAAACAGAGCCAAGCAGAGCAGAGGAAAAAGGGCAAAGAAAAATGTAGGAAAATATTTGTGTGAAAAGTCTGTGTGGATGGATGGGAGACCAAGTTGAATGCCCTGCTTAGGCCTGCGACTGGGTGCTGGGCCCAGGCGATTGTGGTGTGTGAGTGCTCGAGTAATGAAGGGTTTGTGAGGTCGTCGCCTAGGTTGATTAGAAGTGGCGCTGTCTCCAGAGGTTTTTTGGGGAAGTGGAAGCTTCACCTGTTGCTGACAGGCGTGGAGAGAGCCCAGCACAGTTCTCAGGATGCCAGCGCCTGGGAAAGTACTTAAATGCACTCAGAAAAAATGAGTCATAGAACCATGAATCAAGTACAAATGACCGAACAGGGATATATGAAACTTATTGGACCTGAGAATGAATTATACCAAAATTTATTATAGCCAAGATCGAAACATGCTTGAAATTCAAGAATAAAGTCCAACAATTCATAAAATAACTTTGAATAGAATTATTTCCCTGAGTGTGTTTATGCCTCATGCCTCGCACAGCTTTCCCAAGGAAATTGTCTCGGTCTTGATCTGACTATTGCGGTTAAATTTTCGTTTGCTTGCAGGAAGCTGAGCAACCACAATCATAGCCTCTGTCCCCGTATACGTAATTTACACAGCGCAAAAACCAAGAAGGAATCGCACAGCGGCAATGGCAACCACAGAGCCAGACTTGGACTTGGACTCTGGGACTAGGCTAACCCCATTTGTGATTGCCATTTCCATGCAACTGGCATCTGTTGGCAATCTGTTGCTGCAAATTGCTGAAGGAAACGCACGAGTGGCGCAGGAGAGCAGCAGCAGCAGAGAGAGAGCTATGCCCTACTCTCTTGGTTCATTCAACTTAACAGACACGATGGATGGATGGATGGATGGATGGCTAGATGGATGGTTCTAAGCTAGCTGCTTGGCTGACTGCAGCTGGCAGAGCTGCAAATGCCAATGCCAACTGGGAGGTATGACTATGACCACGCCAGCCACACGAGAGGATGCCCAGGTTGGGCTGGACTGGCCCCCGGTTTTGGCCCGGCTACTCAAATTGCAAACAGCAACAGCATGTTTTACAAATGGATTTCATGTTCAGTGCGTTATGTTTCTTGGAAAGGATTTCTTTGGCTTTCTTGTCATGGCCATGTCTGGTCTCTCTGACGATCGTCTTGGCTGGCTGGTTATGAAATAAACTGAAATAAAATGCGACAAAAAGTCGTAAACACCAATGCGGTAGCCAGTCATTGACTTGAGCTTCGGGATTTTGGTCTTTTCGTTGGAAATCCGGCTGCGGCTGCTGCTGCTGCTGTATCCTGGTTACCACCAGGTCAATTGTCAAAGTCATAAAAAAGAAACAAGCTACTGACTGCTGACTGGGCTCCTTGATCGTGTGCGTTTCGAGGAACTCAAGGAGCGCATCTTAAGAAGCAATCAAACATCTTTTTATTACCTTTTCCCACCAAAATGCAAGAATATAAAAAACACTCAAGGGTTAATTACATCTTCGTGGGGTCAGTGAGAAAACATTGAGAAAATTTCGAAGGAAAATGATACAAACCTGAAGAAGGAAACGTAACCACATAATGGATTTTATTTTAAGCCATTTACTTAAGAAGAAGGAAGCATATCCGACCCCATATCTGCATCAATAGCTGCGACGAGTTAGCCTTGTCCTTCCATTTATATGAGCTCCTAGATCTCAAAGAGATATCGACCATAAACTCTTATTGTCAAGTTTGTTTCGACCAGTAAAAAGCTTTTTCAAAGCAGGGGTCGGCAATGTGAGCAGAGAAGTATACTGATTCAGAAATCGAGCAGAGAGCTTTCAAAAGCTTCATATTTCTATTTTGATATCCAAACATTTCACAGCGCTAGACTTGCAGGGCACAGTCACGGAACTGATCTAAACGATAGTGCCAAACTACCCAAATGATTTCAGTGCGGAGCAGCTGACCAAAAGTATCTAGAGCGTGAATGAGACGAGCGCCGACATTTTTCTTGACAGAAGCGTGTCGTACTGCAAAGCTCTCAAATACTTTTGCTCCATGCAAGACTTGCAAGTTGAGCTCTGGAGCAAAAATTTTAGAAGTTGTTGTATCATGGAAGAGGGAGCGTTTTTAATGTGTTTAACACACTGACAACTCGTCTGCTCACTCCCAAACTCTATTGCAGCGGCTACATTTCTGCCGACATCTCTGCTCACATTGCCGACCCTTGCTAGGTACGTACCGTTCAAACGAAACCTCTTTATGCCTTGCCTTGAACGAATAACGGTTTGGGTTACGGTTACTGTTTTGGCCGCTCGCTTTTTTCCGGTTACGGTTATATTACGGTTGTGGGATATCGGTTACGGTACTGGTTACGGTTATTCAGCTAATTCTGTTTCGGGTTTCGGTTACGGTTACGGTTATTAGTATGAAATATCACTTTGACAAATCTTGCAGCCAAAAGCGTCCCCATTTGGAATCTCATTTATTGAGTAAATCTACTAAGCCCCAATTTCTTATACAGAATTTGCACCTTTGTTTCCGCCTATTTTAAAGTTTAACATTATAAGTTTTAACTAAAATATAAGAAACTACTTCATTCACAGAAGTATCGTGCTAAGTTTAATTAATTAGATAAATATACATTGGTCAACGTATATAATATCTGACACTAAACATTTTATTTTACAAACATTTTTGCAAGTTCTTTATGTTATTTTTGTGTTATGTTTGTTGTTTGATTTTTATGTTATGTTTTTATACACTTGAAAAGTGTATTATAATTTTGCCCAGAAGTTTGTAACGCATAGAAGGAATCATCTCCGACCACATAAAGTATATATATTCTTGATCAGCATGTCGAGCTGAGTCGATTAAGCTTTGTCCGTCCGTCCGTCTGTCCGTCTCTCTGTTTCTACGCGAACTAGTCCTCAGTTTTGGAGCTATCGAGCTGTAACTTTGCACAGAGTCTTCTTTTTACTGCACGGTGCTAATATGTCGGAACCGACCGGATCGGATGACTACTTCTTGTAGCTGCCATAGAAATGTTCGTTCGGAAAATGGGTTTTAGTGAGAAAAACTGTTTTGTTCTCAATATTTCCGCTCTCAAACACGGTCATGGGTAACATTGAATGTTTTTGAGCTGATCTGCGAAGTTTCGTCAAAGTCGCTTACCGTTGAGACAAGCTTTTTTAAGAGTACAGACGAAGTTAGCTTTGCCTTTCTAGTTTCTATATCATAAGAAAAACAGTTTCCGGTAAAATGATGGATTTAGCCCTTGTCATCGCGCACAATAGCTATTAAGTTAATAATATTTACAAGCAAACTTATCAAGAATCAAAACACAGATGACAAGAACTGTTCTGTCTCGTGTTGCCAACTTTTTGCGGGCTTAGCAAGCTAGATCGGCATTAAAAAATAGCTAGAAGTGGTTACAAAGTAGCTATGTATATAAATAGCTAGCATAGTTTTTCTTATTATTAAGGCTAGTTTTTCAGATGCTGACAAATTTGTCAGAGCCCATTTAATTACATACATAGCTCAGGATCTTTTTCGGTATGCTTCTAAAGTTGTAATGGCTGGTATGTCATTTACTCAATGTATACACTCCATTCGAGTCAAAACCTCCGTAGCCGCCCCAGCCTACGGACAAACAGCTCTAAGCCTTTGCAGTCTCCACAGCCTATTATGGTAGTGTCTCCTCCGGTTTACTGAGGTAGCTTCCGTTGCTCCCATCGCTGCTGTTGTCGTCACCTACCAGCTACTTTTAAATCCGTATTAAACTAATAAGCCCGGCGAGTATGATCCGCCTCCAGTCCATGGAGCTGGCTGTGGCTATGAATATTGCCTCTGGTTTAATGTAAAAATGTAAAATTGGCTATACAGCTCCTCCAACGGGGCCAAGCCAAGATTCTCTCTTCTCTGGTTTAATGTGCTAATTCTAATCTTCCAATGCGTTTTTGGTTGTCGCTATAGCAGTATGTCTTAGTGGTCAAGTTCTGCTCCCGCAGGCCCTACAAAAATGCATCCATGAAAGTGCCCATGCCATTGTATATAAATAAGCAGCCAATTTTAGTAAATAAATTCATATGTATGTAAGTAGAGGAAAAACCGAAAATAACCCATATATTTGTTTCGGTTACGGTACTGATAACCGGTTATGTAAATAAAGGTTATACGGTTACGGTTAGAAAAAATTTTTTTCCGGTTATGGTTACGGTTTGGGTTTTAATTTTTAAAGTGTTTTAAGCGGTTACGGGTTACGGTTTCGGTTACGGTTTTAATCTCTGATTATTTATATTAAAAAAAAAAAAAAAATTAAATAAAAAAAATAAAAAAATGGTATATGGGTATATTAAATGGTACTCCATATCGCGGTTTTTTTGTTGAATCTCTTAGGGACCATGCTGAGGCCATTATACCATCATAAACAACGATTTTTAACAAAAATCTACCGTGCGCTTTTAAAGAAACTCAAGAATGAAGGTTTAACCCGTTTTGGAGGTACCTTAACCGTTTGCACATTTTAAGTGAACTTTTATATGGCGTCCCAATGGGCGTGGCCAATTTTGCTGAATTTCGGAGAATTTTATCTTAAGGCCATTAAAAACTAAATTAAAAAAACCGCGTTGTCGTTGTGTGTTGCGAGTACAAAAGTACCTACCCATAAACCCGACCGAGGCTTTATTTGAAAAACTGTAGACTTTTTATCATAATTTATATGTCTTATGCTGGCTTGTTAAAAAAGTTGGATTTTGTCGGACTGTGTAATCGTGCGATCAACAAAACTCTAGCACAACCGCTGATGCGCTTGCGGTTAAATATATATTCAACGCTGAGTTTTGTTCGATGAATAAACATGCACATAAATGTCCAATCAAACCGCTTGACGCGTTCACCGGTATGAGCTGAATATGGTCGTTTCCACAGAAAGGTCAACCATAAACATATACTCATTTTATGCAGCTCTTTTTCTTCTCTTATGTATATCAATATAAGTTCCCAAATCAAAATTCGTATGCTTTTTATGATTACGCAAAAGGATATATATAATAAATTTATGAAAAGCATCACAAGTACGCAGAAAGGCTTGTCACGTAACGTTTGTCAAGTAACGTATCATAATAATAAAATTTAAAAAAAGCAACATGATCACAGCAGCGGCGGCATCTGGTCTTTAATATTGTTCAAAGCAACTAGTGGCGCCATCTAATTAATGCCCAAATAAATGTTTAGAGTACATTACAATCGGGTTTGACCAACTTTCTTATTTGTTTTACTTTATTCTCGGTGAAAGCACAAAAAAAGATTTAAGTTTGTAAAAAATTTATTTGAAACTAGTTATATGGGTTTGCCATCTAATTTTGTCCAAATATTTGGATTTGCTGCCCCAGGTCGCTGGTAATTCGTCATTAGGTTCGCAGGCACAGAGTACATTACAATCGGGTTTGACACAACTTTCTATATTTGTTTTACATTTATTCTCGGTGTAAATTGCACAAAAAAATCGATTTAAGTTTGTAAAAATCAAAGAGTCTATTTGAAAGAAGTTTTTCCTAAAATATATGTATTTTTGGACCGAATCAAGACTTCTTAAAGACCCGAATCGGGAGGGTCTCAATTGTTTGGTTTTCAGCCTTGATATACAATCACAAATCTAATGACCGCACAAAGTTCCACAGTAGAAATTTTTGCACACTTGCTGAAGTTGTTCACCATAACATTTGGCTAAATATAAACAGTGTGACCGTACTTAATGAAATATATCAAGCAATCAGTTGATGGATCGGTCTAACCAAAAAAATTACAATTTGATTAAAAAAAGTTCAGTTTTCCTATTTAGGTCTATCCCTTATCATCCCACCCGCGTAAATGTGCCTAAAAGAAAACTTTGCATATGTATAATTTTCTTCCAGTTTACTCAAGTTTGTAGAGCTGTGTAATTGATTTCAATTGAGACCCAACACAACTCTCGTAAAATATTCAAATAAATTAAAACGAATGGCAATTCCGAATTCAACTCCCGTATGCCAGGATTGATAGTCTCCTCGAATGACATATGATTTTGCAAATTGAAAATCTTTTCAAGTTGCTTTCGCATTTCGCACGTTACAATTACGTGTCCACCCTCTTTATCCCCGAAACAAATGAAGGGATAGCAATCGGCTTTTGGGCTGGGCCCCACTCACACACACGCACACACTTTGGAATGCAAATCAAAAGTGGAGGGCATAAAAACCAGAGAGAAACTGGCGATAAAAGTATCCTCTGACGCTGGCACGAACAAGGCAGTCCAGAAAATAAATAACTTCTTTTGATCCCCCTTCTGCTGTTTCGGTTCTGTGGATACACTCGGCTGACTCTGACAACGATCCCTGTCTCTCTGGCTGCACCCTGTGGCGGCGGCAGCGGCGGCGGCCAACAATTGTATGCGGCACGTCCTCGCTTCGGTAGGAGCGATCGTTGCGAAGTGCTTGAGATTTCTTATGCCCAGACCCCATGCTCATGCCAGGGGACAAGCTCTCTCTCCCCCCCAGCTCGTGAGTGGCTTAAAGTGGCGCAACAGATAATGAAAGTCAATGTCTGCTTGCAAGGGTACAGGATATGCTGTTTGCTTATGTGTGGTATGTATATATATGTACATGCCGACCAGACAGAGCCAGCTCTTTGTTTGAGTGCTCCGTTCCCGGCCAGCAAACAAATCGGCGAGGAGGGCCAAACCGAGAGAGACTTGTTTCGTGTTTCGTTGTAATTTCTTCTCCGTCATCGGCCTTGCACCCCAAAACAAAACGAAAAAAAATATAATAAAATTGATGTGGATCGGCCCCAAGCGACACAATTCTGGCCTGTAATTACCAGCAAATGCGTCTCAGGTCCTGGCAAGTACTGTACTCCAATAGCGCATCCAGTCAGCTGGCCAGGTGTTAAAGTCAATATCATCTATGTACTAAAATCAATATTTTTATTCGAATAACGTAAAGGCAGTATCAATAGTAGATGAAGGGCCGATTTCTGTTCTCCCAGATAGCTGCTATGTGTCGTTTCACACTATTATTTGTTAGTTTATTTGACAGATAGCTAGATGTAGAGGATGTGAAATCGCCCCTAAGTTAAATAACATTGTAAAAATTCTTATTCCAAATACTTTTTTGTCGATTTCGAAATATTAAAGATTAGATTGTTTTGAGATGCATTTGAGAGGCTGTTCAAAAGCTACCTCCAAATTAAATTAATTAAAAACGAAGATTTTTCTTCAAGACAATCAGGACTGTCCTTGATTCCGAATTCATTAATCGGAACTGGCAATAGTTGTGATTTTTTAGAAACGATTAAACGATTCGGACGAGACGTTTTGCAGTCAAGAAAATCAAATGAACATAAAGGAATGAATTTAAAAGCCTTAACTTAGTCGGTTTTTGGAAGCGGAAACATTTAACAATTCTAATTTCGCATGATTTGATCGGAATCGAAAATGGGAACAGGCCTGAAATTAAACTTAAAACTAATTTTCGCTTTTTATTGCTTTTAAGGCAACAGTGTGCAACAGCCAAAATTCTCTCTGGTCGATACCGATTTAAAGGCCGCAGCCGCATTTGCCGTAGCAGCAGGTGGATTGTGTGTCCGTGTATGTATCTATACTGAGTGCCCAGTTCTGAGCATCGATTAATGGATTACCAAGTACTGAGTACGGAGTACTGAGTATCGAGAACTGAGTATTGAGAACTGATTATCGAGTACTAAGTAAAGAGTGCTGAGTATCGAGTTCTGGGTATAGAGTACCGAGTATCCACTATCAAGTACTAAGTATTAAGTCATGGATTTAAAATCTTTAAATGAAAAAATTAACAATTTTTCTCATATATTCTGAATTAAGAAATATCAATGAAGAGTAAAAAAAAAAAAATTGATTGTCGGCATCAGGCTTGTTTTCTTTTTTATACGAGCACTTTTTGCTTGTGGCTGTTCTTTTGTTTGCCTTTTTAATGTTTTTTTACTTTTTTGGAAAGTTTTTCCTCTGTTTTATTGCGCGTCATTGCAATATTCTCTTTGAGAAGTCAAAACCGACTTTTTAAAAGTGGCTCACAACCCCCATATCTCACTTTTTTGGTTACGTCACATAACCAAAAGGAAATGGTTACAAAAAAACAGATTTCTATCAAAAGGCAATTGAATAAAGATATTTCCCTCATACTTACATTTGTCATTACGAAAAAAATTTTGTATAATATTCACAAGTCAAAAATGAAAAAAAAAAACTTTCTTTTTGAAAAAAAAAAAGTTCTGGTTCACGACCTTAAAGAAGGTGTAGACTTATAATTTGCTTGCCAAAAGTTCGGTAATAAGAAGGGAGACACATGACATAAACAAAAAGTTTAAACTAATTTTTTTTTGTGGCCGATATTCAAGTGGCTCACAACCCCCAGCGGCTCAGAACCCCCCATTCTCCCCTACTAAGTATCGAATACTGATTATCGACTACTAATATTTGAGATCTGAGTACCGAGCACTAAGAATCGAGTAATAAGTATCAAGAACTGAGTGTCGAGTACTGAATAGTGAGTATAGAGTAGCACGCTGACACACACCCGTGAGAAGATGTAAGAAGTATGTAACAGCCATCAGGAAGCATCTTTGACCGTATAAAGTATATATATTCTTGATCAGCATGACGAGCTGTGCTATCTCCTCCTAAAGCTATCTTGAACAAACTTTGCACGAATACTGAACCAAAAAATTCATCCATTAGGGATCAACACAATCCAAAACGGGATTTATAATGGATTGATCCCGGAATGGATTGAGTTGAGCACGTGAGGGATTTACATTTTCATTATAGGATATTGCTACTATAGAAACGATCGGTCAAAAAACTAGTATTAGTCCCCAAATCTCGTTTTAATACGTTTTCTATGTATTTTCATAATTTCACCAAGCTTGATAAAAATCGGACAACTGTACAATAAAGATATACAGAGAACGAAAAAAGTCTTAGTAAGAAAAACACTTTTTTGGCACAGGCAGGGTGCAAGGGTATATAACCTCCGTTAGAGCTGATGCTTTCCTTAAATATTAAAAGTATTCTCTTTGGTATATTATCATGACCATAAGGATCTATTAATAAGCTGCCTTTGACGCTATTATTGAGAAACCTCACTGCAATTCAAATCATAAAACTCATGACCATACTTTGGAATAATTGTCTTAAGCTTATCAAATTTAGAAATCGGCTCTACCGAAGTTTTTATGCCCTTGGAGCATGATATATGCTGCCAGTTTGTTATATGGCTATACGATATATTCATCCGATTTTGATTAAATTCTCCAAAATTGTGTTGAAACAGATAACATTACTATCTGGAAAGTATAAAGAAGGTACCTTTGAAAACAATAAAGTTTTTCTCACTAGAACTACTTTTTCGACTGATCGTTCCTACTGCAGCTGTATGCTATAGTCATCCGATTTGAATCAAACTTGACAGAATTGTGTGGTAGTATATAATATTGATCTGTACAAAGTTTGGGAGCGATAGCATTGAAAACAAAAAAGTTCTTTTCACCAAGACTTTTTCAGACCTATCTTTTGTATGGCAGCTATACTATATAGTTGTCCGATTTAGATAAATCTCGGTGAAATAATGTGAAATCATAGAATACTTATAAATACGAGGGTTGGGAGCGATAGCATTGAAAACAAAAAAGTTTTTCTCACTAAAATCGGGTTGTCGAAATATCGATATTGAATACATTTTGACGATATTATTATGAATACTCTATTTTGGTTTTTTGGACAAAATGGAAGGTTTCTTAAGCGGCATTCTCTTGATATTAAGTGGCATCAGTAATACTAGTAAATCACACCAAAATACAATTTTTAATATATTATTTCAACAAAAAAATATCCCTACACTAAAACTACTTTTTCAAACGATCGTTCCTATGGCAGCCATTTAAAGATTGTACAGAATATAGACAATGGAGGCTTTCAGCAGTTTATAATTGATCCCTGAGCAAGTTAATCAGAAAAAAATTTTGCATCAAAAAGTATGTATGTATGTAAAACGTATCGACGTTTTCTAAGCGAATGTATAACCTTCTCGACCACTGCAATTGTTGCTCTCTGAGCGGCAAAATGCACACAAATTGTCATGCGTTCATTCTTAAATACGGTTTCGACGCCACGTATTGCTTTCGGCAAATAGTCGAGTGGGTTAACATGCCGTCGTCCGTGTGTTCAGTCTTCGGATTTCCTTGGTTTATATCCCAGTCAAGTGAGTAAAAAAACAATTTGTAATGGTATCTTAAAATTATTAACAGCTTAGAAGCAAGTGGAGTGGTGTGGTCGGCGGTCCCCCCCCGCCCTTTAAAATTGAACTCGATCGGAATTGATTTGCGCCATTCCGGGATCAACCCCTTTTAGTATGAAATTATTTTTTTTTCAGTGTGAGGCACAACCATCATTCCATGAGTTCTATTTAGTACCATTTGATTGTTGTATGAACGAATTCGTGTTGAAACGAAAGCGAGATAAAGTATTCAAAAGCCTTGTCTTTTATGAACATGCATAAACATTAAGTTTAACATGAATGTTAACACTAACATTATGTCATAGTACATACCTAATAGATGTATTTGTTATTACATATTTCTGTGCATTATATTATGTGATCTTTATGAAAATTGTATTGCAGATATCAAAGATATCGATTTCAGTTAAATTGTAAGACTTCAAATTTGTTCGTACTCAATTATTAAAATTTATATTTGAATGAAACACGCGTTTCTTGAGTTGTATACTGGCTTCAATTAACAAAAAGTTTTCAAATAAAAACAAATCAATATTAATTTAAGAATGTTAGATTTCAATACAACCATGAAATGCCCAAAACTTTAACATGTCTTTTTCTCTCAGTGTACTTCTATTTGAAGAGGATCTTTATTGCCACACACACACACAGGGGGAAACAAACAGTCAACCCTCGGGCAACAAGAATATCAAATTGTAACTAAAAATGTCTGCGATTGATCCTGACGCAAGACAGGATTGACTTGGGCTCGAAACGTGGGAGAATGAAGAACGAACAACTGGCCGGGTGTGCGAAAGAAAGAGTTGAAGGATAACCCCATCTCAAGGGCCATTAAGTGTAATCGGGGCCGGGGCAGTTCGGTTGGAAAAAAATCTCAAAACAAATTTAATTTTAACCTGGCGAGGATCAACACAGCATGGGAAATATTTCAATTCCAGAAACCAGTTCAGTGAGCTCCAATTCGGGGGTGAAAGTTGGTTGGCAACTGGTTGCTGGCCCTGATTAAGGCAGCGTGACCAGGGGTCGGCAGGATACTAATTTGAGACTTGGTCACAGGTGCATTTGATATTTTCATTTTCACAGGATCAACAGGAGTCGGAGGGAGGTTGACCGCGTTCAAATGCGCGTGAAAATTATGCAGCATTCTGTGGGAAGCAGTTCACCCATGGCAACGCAGGCAATTTTATGGTAATTTCATGGATCTTAAGTGTCCTGGCTACCGAGTCAAAATGGTTCACACGTTAGCGAATCGCGTGTGGAGGTCACTTCTCCATATATGCCTTGTCATATCCGTCAAACGTTTCCGGACTGGAAGGCCCAAATACTGCGACCTGGGGTCCACAGCGCCCATGGAGGGTCATTAGCAAAGTTAGAAAAGAAATTAGAAGAAGCTGCTGCTGCTGCGGAAGTTCCCACCAGAGAGACCGATTATGACGCAACATTATTTTTGGGACAGCCGCAGTCAGGTGCTTGGGGATGACAAAACGTATGATCTTGGCATTCGCTTGGGACGCTAATTAAAAAGGAATTTCTGCTGTATTTCTCTTTTTTTTACAGCCAACCAGCCATAGCCATGGCAATTAGATGTGTCAGAAAGAAAGAAAGAAATAGCGCGAGGCTGGAGGAGGGGGTGACAATCAGGAGAGTGCTAATTTAGTAATCACAAGTTAGCCGAAAGCAAAGAACCAGTTGTCAGGTCCTCTAAGAGATAAGCTCCCTCCTCTAACGGTGGTAGCCAAAAGGTGTGAAATTTGTTGTTGCTCTTGATTGGATCTCCCCATCTCCATCTCTCTCTCTGTCGCTGTGTTGGATCAGGTGGTATGGCCCGTTGCCTTTGTCGCAGCTTGACGTCGTGAGATCACAATTGATCCTCACCAATGCTTGACCAACCGTCCCTCAGTCGGCTGGCCCATAATTTAGAAATCTTTTCACATTTTCCATCTGTTTTCATTTTTTGTGTGTGCGCGTATTATGCTGTTGACTTTTCTTCAAAGCTGCACAGCCACAACGATCCCTTCTTCCTACCAGTCATCTTCTCTTCCATCTTCGTGTTGATCGCCTTGTCGATGTCTTTTTTGTTGTATTTGTCTAATTCATCTTTTGTGCGTGCGTTTGTATGTGTGAAATGTAATTTTTTACATCTTCTTTTTTGTTGATTATGGCACTGTACTTTGATGAAGGGGTTCTTCACCTTGTGCCAGGCAGAAAGAACCGGGAGTTCGGTGCAGAGTTTTGTTTGGTGTTGCAGGGGAAACATTTGTATTTGGAGAATACCAGATGGATACCAGGGACATGACATACAAACTGTGTGTTAGAATTTATTCCATAGTTTTAGTTCGTCTTTA
Source organism: Lordiphosa stackelbergi (assembly GCA_018904235.1). Taxonomy (NCBI): domain Eukaryota; kingdom Metazoa; phylum Arthropoda; class Insecta; order Diptera; family Drosophilidae; genus Lordiphosa; species Lordiphosa stackelbergi. The sequence continues at coordinate 29,989 of JAEIFU010000705.1, read as the reverse complement.
AAATGAAAGAACTAATTTGTAAACAGAAGACTCTGGGTTATATTTTTGAAGTGTTAGTAGCCTGCAACCTAGAACACATGATTAGACGTTAAGCCCTGCAAAGCAATCACAATAAGAATCGCAATCATGTAAATGTTACCTGACCAACTTCAAAAGTTTCTTATTCAACAGCAAAACACAATAATGTTTTGGGGTGTTATAAAGCTAAGGACTCTAGAAACACACAGATGCGTAACGTCCCGTCAAGTGGCTGACGGGCCGTTTTTCCCACGATTTATTCCGTCCACTTTGGTTTTTCGAGTTCTGTCCTGGTACTCCCAAGAACGACATTTTGAATCTTTAATTTCTCATACAAGCTCTACCTCAATTGAGAACACATTCATCCGCGAAAAGTAAACCTAATTGTTTTTCTTTAATGTTTATACTCGATACTCGTAGAGTAAAAAGGGTATACTAAAGTCGTGCAAATTTATGTAAGAGGCACCAGGAATCATTTCCGACTAAATAAAGTATATCAGGTCTGTTCCCATTTCCGTGTGGACTTAAAAAGTAAATCGATTGAAATTTCGAATCGTTTTCATTATGATGTTACCGTTTCCGAGTGATATTGAAATCCATTTTCTTTTCAAATAAAGGTTCGAATCGTTTTTGAATTATAATTCAGCTGCTCAATACTGCGCATGCGCCGATGCGGAATTGCAAACAGGTCAGTTTTATTTCGATTGTTTTTGCTGTCGTCAATATGCGATTTCTGAAAAACAAACTTAAAAAAAATTAATTTTTATTCAAGTTGTATGCTCAATATATCTATGGATACTTTACAATATTTGACATATTAAAATAAAAATATTTAAAAGACCAAAAATATAACCGTTGACATGCAAATTGGCAATTACTTTCATTCCATTGATTCAAAGGCACAACTTTTGAAACCGAATAACTTGATCGTTTTTCGGAAACGGGAACACCTCCCAATTCCGATTTCGCATGATCTGATCCAAATCGAAAACGGTAGCAGACCTGTATGTATACTTGATCATCATCAACATCCAAGTCGACAAAGCCGTGTCCTTCTTTCCATCTGTCCGTCCGTCTCAGATCTCAAAAACTAGAAGAGCTAGAACAACAAAATTTAAAATGTAGACTCCTATTGTCTTCACGCAGATCAAGTTTGTTCCAAATTTTTGAATAAAATGTTGAATACACAATGTTTAAGATATCGTTCTGAAACTTACATTTATTTCCGCCATTTTTCCTGAAATTTTCATAAAATGTTGCATATTTTTCGGTTGCCACCTCTCAAAAACTCAGTAAGGCTATCAAACATTTCTTTTTATGAGAAACGGGTATATCGCTCTCGTTTTAATTGAGTTTGACGTAGTCTTTAAGTAAAAAGTCGGATTCTGATCTGGCTATTATTATTATTTGTTTTTGGGGAGGTGGTGCACCGCGACCAATTTTGGTCCTAGCAGCCCTATTTCCTGTACAATAGCCAGGATTTTTTGTGGGTTCTATGTTGCCGATATTGCTTGGGTGTAGAATGTGTTTCCCAAATTTGCTGAGTCTGCGCCTCGCTAGGGCATCGCAGTGTGCTAGTATATGTTCAGAGGACTCCACCTTCTCTTCACAGTATCTGCAAAGTTGGGTGTTTGTTATTCCCAACTTGTACATGTGGCTCCGCAGTCTGCAGTGACCCGTATAGAGCCCTGTCAGGATCCTGAGGGCATTCTTTCCTTGTGGGATTAACTTTTGGAACCTTTTGAGGTCGTGGTTCACTATTAATGCTTTAGCTTGTCTCATTCCCCTGGTGTTTACCCAGGAGGCTGTTCTAAGCGTATTCTCTTCCCTTCTTAGGAGTCCTTTTATTGTGTGTTGGCCTATACCTCAATAGGGCTCTGGCCCTACCATTGCGGTGGCTGCACCCTTGCGTGCCAGTTCATCGGACAATTCGTTTCCGGGGATGTTGTTGTGTCCCGGTATCCATCGTAGGGTAAGGTTGTTCCTGCTGCCTAGTTGGTCCAATTTGTTCTTTGTCTCTAAGACTAGCTTAGAGGTGAACTTATTACTGCTGAGCGCTTTAAGCGCTGCTTGGCTATCGGAGAGGATAGCTATTTCTCTATTATGGTAGTTCTTTCCCATATTACGGTAACGGAAGATGGCACATATAGCTGGAAATATGCTTGTGAATTCTCCCATTGGTTCAGATATTTTCGTTCCTGGTCCCGCTACCCCAAGTCCGGTTCCTTGGGGCGTCAGGGATCCGTCTGTATACCACATAATTGTGTGTGGTTGCATTTTATGTGTTTTCTTCTAGTGAGATCCATTCTCTCTTATTACCGGAAAAACTAAACAAACGACCCAGATATAGCAAAACTAGGGATCCAAACCCGATAGAGGAACCGGATTATAGCTCCCACACCAGTTAGGCATTGGTTTATACAGGCCAACCAACATTAATAATTTTTTACCGAACTGAAAAGCATATAATCATTGTACCGGTACAGTCTTGGTTTGGAGGATTACGCCATTTTGAGGATTACCCATGAAAACCGGTTTTTTGAACTGAACCGAACCGCTTTTCGCATGAACCGAACCGTAAACCGAACCGGTGTGTTTATAAAAATGCTGAACCGGAACCCAAAATCCGAAAAATTAAAATGGTTCGGTTCGGTTCATTGCAACTAGACATTGAGTTACCAATTGATTAACCATACTGAGCCAAATCGCAGCGCATTATTTAGATATCAAGTACGTGGCCAACTGATACGAAAAATACGGTAAGATATCATCTGGACCTAATAACCAAAACCCATATCAAACTATAACATACCCACCACCCCCAAAATTCTGTATATATCATATCATAAGTGTTTTGTTTTTCTTTATAACTCGTCCGATCGATCCGCATCATCCAATCTTAACCAATCCCTTTGTCAAATGGATAAATAATCTTAATTACTAAATATCTTTAGAAGGTACGAACCATCTAACTACAAAACTGTGGGAGATATGTACGTTTTTTGTACAGAGGGATCCGTAGGAGATCTTTCGTTCATATGGACATACTCCAATTCCCTTCCCCGATACATACTTTTGCAAGAATTACAGAGTATAAATACGTGGAAAAGCAAGAGTTGTAGAACACCAAATTTCAGACGAGCAGGCCAAGTCTAGATTGTTACCTCTACCAGAATCAAACCTGTTATAAGAAGATGCAAAAACGAGCTAAGTCTCATTTCATGTTAATAAACAAGGTCCAAGTCGTTAATGAAAACATAACGGATAATTCTTTGAACCCGATAAGTAAAAACGAGTTGGAAATGTAAGGACAAATTACCATCATAAAGTAAAAACCGTTAGTTAATTTATCAGAAGGTTTGATGGCGAAAAGCGTTTACCTATAGATAAACAATGGAATATTACCAGGAAAATCAACTTGAGCAATTTCAGCCACACAAGTGTCAGTAGAACGAGAATTTTCCACACTGAAACATGAGTTTATCAGTCTTAAGGGGCAATATCGAGTGAAACTTTACTATAAGATATATTATTACTAAATCTTAACTAAAATTCTATCTTATTGAACTAAGTTTTGTTCTTTAAACTTTATATATCTCCTGTTGTTTTGATATGCAATCAATCGATTGGAAATATCTTCATTAATAACACAGTCTTATAAGCAATCAAGAAATGAACCAAAGCAAATTTTTGAGTTTAATTCACAATGAAATGACAAAGTGATTGTTTTAGTGACCCTTTGATTGAAAATCATAGAACTTTTTTAGGCAGGCTTTAGGTCATAAAGTTATGGATATTGGGAAATTCTTTCTCCGTAGCCAACAGAGCGCCAATTGTTTGAATTGACTTTCTTGTTTTAGAAAAATTTTTGGACAATATCCATAACTTAATGACCTAGAGCCTGCAAAAAAGTTCTAAAAATGAGAATGTTTATTATATAATAACTAAAAACCTGACTAAACAACCTAAAGCCTAACCTAAATAATCTGGCTAAGGGCCGATTTCTGTATTCCAAGACAGCTGCTATGTGTCAGATAGTCATCAATTTTACACTGTTATGTGACAGATCAACTTATGTAGAAGATGTGAAATCGGCCCCAATGTATCAAAAATACATTTCTTTAGTTTGTCAAATAAATAATAAACCGAACTGAACTGAACCGAACCGCGGTTCAGTAAGCCAACAAAAACCATAGTCTCTTTAAAAACTGCATTCCTGTGGTGCATTTTCTTAGACCCTGATCCGAACAGAAACGTTTTTGTACTAACACAGCTAGCAGATATAATATTGTGGGCAAAAAATACCGGAAAATTAAACTTTGTTTTATTCCGCTAGCGATAAATGTTTTTACACATAAGTGTTTAAAATGAGCGTGCTTTTGTAAACAGTTAAAAGTGAATTTTTCGTTTTCGTTTATTGGTCACTTGCTTTGAAGCCTCGTTTACGTTTACCTTTGGTATACCAGCAAAGTACGTTCGACTTTGCATGATGACGTTGAAAGGCACGCAAAACTCCGTCAGAATAGGAATGAACCTCTCCGAGCCATTTGATACCAAAAGAGGTTTTAGGCAGCGTGATACCTTATCGTGTGACATTTTTAATCTGCAGATGGAGTATATACTGCGCTAGTGCCCAAATGCCAACAGATCGGGCACTATCTTTAATAAAGATGTAGTGCTACTCGCATATGGGCATTTCCACAGAAAGGTCCACCGAGATTGAGAAAAATTTTTTTTTTTAAATGATTTTTCTTAACAAAACATTGAAAATAAAAATCAAAATAAATACTAAAATGTATGTACAGCTTTTCTGATTCTTTACTATAAGAAAATTGGCCTGAGTACCGATGATATGTCCATTTACCTGTTAGCTTTTTTTAAGATGTCGCGTGCTAAATGCCGCGTTATTTTTAATATTAAAGCTTATAAAAACAAAACTAATGTATAGAATTAAATATGATTGAACCCCTTTATTCCCCTTCATTTAAAAGTTAACTGCTTTAAAATTTTTATTTAACTTTTGTAGATTTATGAACTTTTTTAGATGTAGTCGAAAATGACTTCCATTTTTGTCGCGTGATAAATCCCATGATTTTCTTAGGTATATTTTTATCGTCAAATCGACTGAACCTACCTTTTGCACTAAAAATACTGCTAAAAAACTCTACCAAAAAATTTGAAACAAAATCAAAAATTCTTTTTGTCTTCTATATTTCTCTGCACTTTAAAGGCGTACGAATGTCGCGTTCGCGACTATGGAAATGCCCATATGCCGATGATATTGACGTTATCAGCAAAAACATAAAACAAACGGCGTTCTCAAAGATTAAGAAGCAGTCTAAACTGATGGGCTTAGCGGTATACAAGGACAAGACGTTGTACCTAGTATCCACGTACAAAAAGCCTACGCGTCTTGGACAATCTGTTACAATGGAAGACGACAACTTTCAACTTTTAGAGGATTTTGTCTACATCAGAACGATGATAACCAGCGATAATACCATCAGCCTGGAAATCCGAAGAAGAACTACTCTTGCAAGCCGATGCTACTACGGGCTCAGTAGGGAGTTCAAGAGCAGAGCCTTCTCTCGAAAAACGATATTAGCAATATACAAGTCGCTTATCATCCCAGTCCTGTACAATACGCCGAAGAAGCATAAACAATATCATCAGCGGATGAGACAGCGATTGGCGCTTTCGAGCGAAAAATTCTTCGGAGGATTTATGGAACTTTGAAAGTTTGCATTTTTGCCGAATGAATGATGTCAAGCAAAAGCGGCTACGCTGGATAGGACATTTTACCTGAATGGATGAACAAGCTCCAGTAAAAGAGGTTTACAAACGGAAAGCGATAGACTTTGCCGAGTAACAGTGGGAAGACCGAAAAATTTGTTAAGCTTGGTGTGAACAACTGGGCCAGCTTGCAGCGAGCAAACGGGGACTGGTTGGGTCAGCAAAAAAAAAAAAAAAAAAAAAAAAAACAAAATAAAAAATTTACATATACCCCTACCCTTCCTTATTACAAAAACCCAACTTAGGTTATATAAAAAAAAAATTAAAAAAATAAATAAAATAAAAAATAAAAATTAATTAATATAATACCTTTCATTTAAATATATTTTAATATCACCAAAGGATTCACTCAACATTTTCAAAATAAAATTTATGGAAATGTCTTGATGATGAGTGAAGGGGCATTATAAAAAGCAAAAAATTAACTTTTAGCTGTTTACATAGGGACGTATCTCAAACACTAATGAATATTTTGAAGCATATTTTTGCACAGTCAGAGTAAAGAAAATAAAAACATTAGTAGCTATCGCAATATCCAAAAGAATCTTTATTCAGATTTTCCGGTATTTTTTGCCCACAAGTACAAACTAAATAAGTAAAGCATCCTTAGGGGCTACAAACAAAAAAAAACAAAAAAACAAAAAAAAAGATTATAATAATATTTTAGTAGGTAAAGAGATAAAAAAAATAAATATTAATTTTTAACCCAAAAACTGAGCTTACAACTGAATTTTTAAGATCAATCCAGTGCTTGTTGGTTATTTATCCAGAACACCCATAAGTTCTGCCGTCAGTTTCTCATTCAGCCGCATGTGTGCGCGCGCTCTTGGAGGAGACGATGTGGATTCAAATATATATGAAAAAAAAAAAACAGTAAAAAAAAACAAAATAAAAAACAAAAAAAAAAAAAATTTCCCAATTAAAAATGATTACAGAATATAAACATATGTGCTGAAATAATGGTCCGAAAAGAGTGAACTATTAAAATTTGGTCTTGCTGTTCAAGCTGCACAAATAAGAGTGGGCATTTTATTATTCGGGCAAAAGTTTATTATGGCTTAGTTAAGAAATTATAATTATAATACAAAATATTGAACGCTCTCTTTTACCGCTACTTACCGGTATACCGAAATAGAATTCCTGGTCCCAATACGGAACTGAATACCGAAATTAGAACCAAAACAAAACCTTTACCCGAATCATAAGTTTCGTTATGAACCGGAACCGAAATACGATCCGGTTTGTTTCCCTGACCAAAACACGAACGGGAATCGAAATTCGTTTCGGTTTTATTGAATTTGGTAAATGTGGGTAAACTTTTCTTATTACAAAACTTATAAACAACAACAATATAAGTTTATACAAATAAATGAGTCCTCAGAACGTTCCCAAGTTAGGATAGCCCTACTTGAGAACTAGCCAAGCCACAATTTGTATTCCCAAATGGAATCCTAAACTAATTTACAACACGTGTGTAATCATTTGGAGGTCGCTGACCCGGTCCCGTTTCTATTCCCTCGGGGCCAAAGGCAAACAACAACATCTTTCTAACAGCCTAGATGGACAATCGAGATTGAAGCAATCACAAAGCAGAAGCGAACGATAGAAGGCAAGGGAAAGCAGCAGAGCGTAAAAAATAAGGTAAGACAGTCCGGAGCGAGGTGAGCGAGTTGGGGTTGCGGTACAGGAGGAGCAGCCTACGGACAAATAGTGTAAAGAGACGCCACAACAGTCCAATAGTCATAAACAAATTTGTTTACACAAATGGCTCACATAAGGCAACTGCTGATGACTCCTGTTGGATGACCATAGCCTGGTGGATCGCTGACCCCAACATGTTTTCTGTTTTTAATTTTTGTCTCTTTTTTTTTGGGTCAGAGATCCTCAGGCAAGCTAAAAATAAAGATGAGCTCAAGTCGGTTTTGTTTACGACGAGAAAAAAGCTATAAAACCAAGTTTCAGGCTCTTTCGGCCTAAGGGAATAGACACAATAATGGAAAAAACGAATTCCAGCTAACCCTAACATGAGCTCGGTGCGTGCCTCCCTGCTGGAGTGGTCGGGAGGGGGGTGTGTAAGGCGGTGTAAAAGGGGAGCAGCGGCAGAAGGCTTTAAGTCGTTGGCCAACAACAGGTAGAAATCAAATAGAAAATGGAATAGACAAAACTCTGGCAACAACAAAAGGCACAGGCAAATGGAGGAAGTGGTGGTGCGATGGTGGCAGGGGCAGCATAAAAACATCCAAGCACCAAACCACCGGCACGTAGCCCACCACTCACACACACACCCATGGACTAGCTCTCACACAGCGAGAGCTACATAAGTTTGTCTATCTGCAAAGGCATTTCGAGTTTCATTTTATGTTTTGACCCCTTTTAAGTTCAAGAACCCTTTTCCTCACAACAGAGCCCCACACAGGCACACACAGGGCGAGCGCGCTCACCAGCGGCAACTGAGCGAGCGGCTTGTTAGAGATTTATAATTCCCCCAACAGCGGCTCGGCTCCAGCTCGACTCGGCTTGGTTGCCACACCAACACTACGAACCACCCCAAGCCGCAGTCGCAGCTGCTGCTGCTGAGCTGACGACAGCGAGAGAGAGCAAGTCTACAAAGAAAAGCTGAGCTCACTCTTTTTTTTTTTGCCCCCCCGTGGGTGGGTGTGTGTTTGTTGGGTTGAGCGGCGGGCAGCCTGTGGATTGTTATTGTTTTGGCGTTTGGCTTTTTGGGTCTTGGGGTTGCTGTTGTAGAATGCCAAGTCACATTATTTCAGCTTCGTTTTCAATATGGAATTGGGAACTGCAGAGAGGTAGCGGCGGCAAGAGAGAGGTCTGCGTTTTGGGCCTGGGCGCAACAAGTGTATTTCGACTTTTGATTTATGCCTGCGCTTCGGCTGACCATTCGGGTATTATTAATTGATTGATGAAAACTAATTATGTTAATTGGATAATCAATTTTTTGTAGCAGGCAAAAATTTGCCTCCTGCGCTTCGTCAAGTGATGTGACTGAGTGACAGCACGAAAGCTTTTTTAGAGCAGGTGAGTCACCTCACTTGCATGGGGAGGGAAAAAGCTTGTTGGCTTATTTCGTACTTCCGAACAAACATGAGTGGCTCACTAAACCGATCAAGTGAACACTTTCAGTCTCGGACACGGAGGCACGTAAGCATTTGGCGTCACTCAGGCGCACAAGCAATTGCATTTCGCTCGTGCGAACACAGACAGCTTTAGAAGACTCGCTGCCAGGGATTGTTTGTTTTCTGTTGTTGTTTTTCTGCTCCCAAAGCCAAATTTTATGCCAACAGCTGATCTATGATACCTTTGGCAATGTTTTTAGCAACCTTTTAAACTAGTGGAACACAACCCTGAACCGGGGAATTAAACCGAAACTAGAACTGAACTAAAAGCTCAGAACTAGAACCGATATTTTAAAGTTTTTGGTGTACCTGTATCCGAGTACCAATATTTTCGGAACCGAAAAAAACAAAAAAGTGCCTAAACATTGTACCGGTACAGTCTCGAATCTAATTGCAACAACTAGACCGCAAAGTTGGCACATAGTTTTGGGAGAATTAAGGAAGGGCGGGAAAGTAGAGGCTAAGTGAAATCATAGATAAATTTGCATAAAAAGACACAGGACAATACAAACAGTTCAGTATTTTCATAAAACCGTTAAATGGTATCAATCATTATCAAGTTTCCTAAGGTCCTGAGGTATTCAAAATAAAGAAAATATACCAAAATAGTGATCAGAAAACTCGAAAATGCTTCCACAATAATATGTATGCCTTTGAAAAGAGCAAGTAATCATACAGTCATAAAAAAAACACTCCCAAACTCACGCTGAAAATTCGAAATTCCCCTATAAAATCCGCCAAAGGGTGATTCAACCTAAATTAAAAAAAATCAAATTCTTTATACATTTAGAGTTCTTCAAACATAATTCAAGCTAAGAAAAGCTAAGTTAAGAAAAACCAATGGAAAATCTTGAATATACAAAAACATTTTTAAAAATTTAATCAAATTTTTCTTAAAGCGGGTATTCCCCAAAAAAAAAAAATACATATAATACCAAAAATAAAAAAAAAAACAAAAATTTTTTTTAACCCCTTCTCCCTTTTTTCCTCCCCCACCACAAAAATATACAACTTTTTTCATAATTTTTGATAAACAATATGTTTGGGTGGTGGAGAGAACTACTAATACCGCGGTTGCCACACTTGGTGTTTTTGCACCAAAACTGGTGTTTTTTTCCTGTTGGTGCACTGGCACTTTTTTATTGGAATCAGCTCGTTTTGGCTCTTTTTGCTAATAATTGGCTTAAGCGAAAAAAGTTGGAACATTATTCAGCACCTAATTTAGATCTGGACATTTTTCCTCTGTACACACTGAAAACTATCGGAAACACAGCATGTAACTCTGTAAATAATCTGAGCCTGTACTGTTACTGCTTATACTATATTCCAAGCATGGTTTTAAGCTGGTAGAGGGCTGGGAAAATTGTGGATGGATAATTTGTGAATTAATCTGCAACTAAGGTAAGAAGAGTTTACACACCACCAGAACATATGCTTTATAAGTTGGTTATACATTTAGGTTTCTTACGAAAAAAGTGCAGTTTGCAATGAGTCCTCTTACACAGACGCTGAGATCACAGGTGCAAAACAAACATTGAGTTAGTGAAATTTTGTCGTATCAAATCGGCCTTCATTTGAAAAATGCTTAGATGACATGTTTAAATATGTAACTTTTACATTTCGAAAATATCAAAGTGATATATTTCAGATCAACAATTTGATAATTGTAAATATCCCAAATATTTTTTATAGTATCAAAGCTATATTTTCAAAATACCTGCAGAACATATTTTTTAAAGAATATGGAACTTAGTTGCTTTCATGTTAGCGACTTAAATTCTTATTTATTGCCCGTTGACAAAATTTTTGTTGGTCTTAAAGCCCAACAATATATAGATAGAAAAATCCACAACTTTTAAAGTAAAGGAAACGGTACGCGAATTTTACTTGGAGCTAGTACTGGTATTAAATCTCTCATTATGATCACACCAGGCAAAGTAATTTCTAGCGAAGAAACTGATAAATTACCACTAACGGTCGAACGTCTCAACAGCGGTCCAGGGGTTGGCATCATCCCCAACTAATTGACCAAGCAAAGTTAATACGTACAACCGTAAATTACAAAAAACAAGTCATTGAAAAAAAAATATTGTCCCTTCCACACAGCTCTGCTTCGGCAGAGGGTAATTTTTTTCCATCAGTGATATAAACCAAATTAAATTTGATTCTGTTTCAAATATAATGCTATACAAGGGACTCTGTACGAGTACGGATCCAAATTATGTGAGGTCTGTAAAAGACTTATAAATATAGAAAAGCGTGATAATTGCATAAAAAATTTTTGTTTTTACTTGTAATTTAAGAATTCTCAAGAAAGGGAATGGATGTATAATTAAACGTTATTTTGAAAAAGATATTTTTTATTCAATGAAATAAAAGAATAAGACGAATAAGTGAAGAAATTTTTTTTGGATATAAGTCTATTGAATATTTATTGGTTTGTTTTTTAATGTTAAGAAGTAAATTAATACACGAAATATGTTTTGTTTTTATTTTTGAGTTCAAGAACACTTAAGAAATTAAAAGGATGTGCTATTTTACGTTAGTGTCAAAGAGATATTTGGAAAAAAATAACATGAATAAGGAAGAAAAATAATTTTGGCTCTTTTTCTATGAAAATGGTTCTTTTTTTAGTTTTTTTGGTGTATTTTTTTTTTCTCAAGTGGCAACCGTGGCTGATACACAGCGCAGGAATATATTGCCAACAATTATTTTGGATGTGATGAGCGAAAGTTTTAAGGGGAATGCTTTTATATTTTTTTCGTCCACACCGCGGTATAGAGTTGTATGGCCCAGAAAAATAATTTTTATTTTTTAAATTATTATTCAAGGGGGCCGCAGTTCGATACGGCCAGGAATTATAAAGTTCCATTATGTGAAAACAGGTAATAAATATATATTATTGGTAAGGCCAAACAAGAATTAATAAAAGATTGGTTTTGTATATATTAACGAGGTACACAAGAAAAAAACGACCATTTAAACCCAGCACAAGTGTGCTCCATTTGAACGAGTTCGGAATTATCGTTCACAAGACAAACTCGACGTTCACGAAAAGCACCACTAAAAAGCTTTCTTACTAAAACGGCACAAATCATAACAAAACGCGAAAATGCTTCATTGGAAATGTTTACATTCTAGAATGGTTATTAATATTTAAAAACAAAAAAAAAACAAAATAAACAAATACAAAAAAATCTTCGGTTACACGCTGACTCGAGCTCTTGGTTTTCCACCTCAAGTAGAAATCATTCAGCAAAGCCTTTAAGAAAAACTTTCGGTCCTTTGGGTGAGCTTTGGCTCTTGCCTTAATAATGCAGTTCCGCCGCAATGTCTCGAGCGAGGTCGATTAGCAATGATGGTAGCGAAGCCGACTCTTACTGTTAAGCAGTGCGAGGTTATGAGTTCGATCCTAGAAGAAGACAAGTTAATTAAATAAAAAAGGAGTAAAAATAATTTTAAAATTTTATTATAAATTGATTTACTTGCTCTTAAAAAAAAGAAAAGAAGAAGAGTCATTTAAAAACATCTTTTCAGCGTTTGTTTCGCAGAGCACAAAATGTTCTCAAATCATGCCCAAGCCGTTTATAAAGTGAGTCCCAAAATGTTCATAATATGACACCCGCTGTTCACGTTCACGAAAAAGCGGGGATTACTCTCCATTTGTCAACGAACTGATTGATTTTGAACGAATTTTTTTTTAGTTGCATACACTCAAAGCTTTAGTGATTTTGGTGATTGCAGCTGATGTCGAATTTTGCCACAAGCCTGCTTTTGGGATTACCAAGCAGTCATAGTAGTTCTGTCATGAGGTACTCTCTGCCAGCTCATTGAAGATAGACTTATAAATATATAAATAAATTTAAAAAAAAAAAAAAAAAAAAAAAAAAAAAAAAAAAAAAAAAAAAAAAAAAAAAAAAAAAAAAAAAAAAAAAAAAAAAAAAAAAAAAAAAAAAAAAAAAAAAAAAAAAAAAAAAAAAAAAAAAAAAAAAATAAAAAAAAAAAAAAAAAAAATTAAAAAAAAAAAAAAAAAAAAAATAAAAAAAAAATTAAAAAAAAAAATTTAAAAATTTAAAAAAAAAAAAAAAAAAATAAAAAAAATTTTTTTAAAATTAAAAAAAAAAAAAAAAAAATTTTTGGGATGAAACATCTTTAATTTAATACGGACGATTTTAGTAGGGGTAAAATTTTGATTTCAGCGTCACGTGACGCTGACGTCATTCATATTTTGTGTTGTTTTGATTTGTGGAGTTTCCCGGCAAAAACACACACAAGAGGATGGGCAGAGGGGGAAGCGAAGAGGTAGGAAAGATGCTGAAGAGGGGCAACTGGGTGGGTTCTGGGAGAGATCTGAGTGTGATCTTTGTGGGATCTGGTGGTATTTGGGAGGGATTTGGGTGGAATCTTATCTGGGCGGGATCTGGGTAAGATCTGGGTAAGATCTGGGTGGGATCTGGATGGGAATGGGGGTGAGATCTTTGTGGTTTCTGGGTGGGATCTGAGTGGGATCTGGGCGGGATCTGGGAGGGATCTGGGTGTGAGCTGGGTGGGATTTGAGTGGGATCTGGGTGGTATCTGTGTGGGATCTGGGAGGAATCTGGGTGGTATCTGGGTAGAATCTGAGTGGGATCTGGGTGGGATCTGGGTGGGATCTGGGTGGGATCTGGGAGCGATATGGGTGGGATCTGGGTGGGATCTGGATAAGGATCTGGGTGGGATCTGGGAGGGATCTGAGTGGGATAAAGGTGGGATCTTGGCGGTATTTGGGTGGGATCTGGGTATGATCTAGGCGGAATCTAAGTGGGATCTGAAAAGGATCTGAGTGGGATCTGGTTAGGATCTAAGTGGGATGTAGCTTGGTTGGATCTGGGTATTATCTGGGTGGGATCTGGGCGGGATCTGGATGGGATCTTGGTTGGATCTCACCTTGGTGGTATCTGGGTGGGTGAAACATCATCATTTATCTCTGGATCAGCACAATAAACAAGACTTCCTGAAAAATGAAAGAACACTGCAGCAAGAGATCTTGATGCTTGTATTTCTACTCCCTGTTAGTTTTCTTCTTTCGAAAGAGTGCCCTTTCTGATTTATATACCTTAAAAGCTTGTGATTTGAATATAAATAACCACCACAAAATTTTATTTAACAAAAACGCGCGGGGGGTATCAACACCAAAAACAAATATTTTTTTTTGTTTAATAAAAAATTTTTCTAAATCCAAAATACTAAAAAAATAAAAATATTTTTATTATTATTATTTTATTTTTTTTTTCGGGTGTGTTGGGGGTGGTTTAAAAAAAAAAAAAAAGGGACAAAAAAAATTGTCCGCTTTTTCTAAATTTTTTGGCAAAAAACACGGGTAGGTAGTATAAAAAAAAAATAGTAACAACCAACAAAAAATTAACAGAACCGAAACAGAACCTTTAACCAACCTACCTACCACATAAAGGCATATAAAATATAGAAAAGGAAGCTTAAAATAAAAAAATCAGAAGTAACTGAACAACTGAGCAAAAATGAGCAATAGCAGAAGAGCATGTCCACTTGTTCAGCTTATCATTTATTCACTAACTCACAAACGACCCACAAACTTTTAAGGAAACGAAAGCTTTCTGCTTAGTTGTGAGTCATTCGCCTGGGTCAGGAAAAAGCTTAATAGTCAAGGGCGTGGCCTGCAGGCTGATATCATCGCCAGCCAGCAGCCAGTTCTAGCTTTCATAACTGTTGGCCACAACACAAATGAACAGTTACATCCTCCGCATCTAACAAAAAAAAGCCGTTCATGGTCATTGTGCCATAAATGGCAAACGAAATGGAAATTAAGCAAATGAGTGGGAAACCAGACGATGTGGAAGCAGCAGCAGTAGCAGCCACTTCAAAAACAACTCATCGAAATCTAGCAACGCGCAGGCGGATGCGCACCTAGAAGCTCTGACGGATGCTGTGCCTCTCTCTCTCTCTCTCTTTTAACTGGGCCAAAGCAACTGCGCCATCAGCTTGGTAAACAGAGTCAGGCTCTCATACATACATATGTCCCACGCGTTCATTTACATATGTATCAAAAGTCCAAGCGGCCTAACGGTACTTTTTACGCAATCCCCATACAAGAATGCCAGGCCCAACTGGGTAAAGAAAGCGGCGGCGTTGGAGCTGAAAAGGGAGAGAAAGGGTTTCTTTCAAATCAACCATCAAGAAGCGGGTATCATAAAAATATATAAAAAAAAAAATGCGCGACGCTTTTAACATAAAAACGACAGAATGAATGAGGCGACGGGGCCAGGCGGCGCATGTAAATTGGCGGCCCAAAAGTAAAGTTACTTTTCACTTTTGGACAGGTGGCGGTGGCCCAAACGCACCACAATTCTTTTATTTCTTTTTGTGGTTGTTGTTTTATTTTGGGCGTGTGCCCATTTCAGTAGACTCCAGGTCGGTATCGATGCCCAGACGACAGGTTCGTAAACAACTTGCGGGCGGAGCTTAGGGCCCAGAGTCCTAAGCGCGTCTCAGGTTTCAGGCCTCAACAGGTTCCCCCCAAAAAGCCAAACTCAATCACGAGCCATACGCATTTGAAGCGCGTTTTACTGTTTACTGTTACGACTCGAAAGCGAAGATCTCTTTCGCCGCTGCTCCCAGTTCAATGACCGAAAACGGACGGCTCTTTGTTGTCGCTTCTTTCGCGCGGTTCTTCCTGACTGCCTGCCTGCTGCTTGCCTTCGTCTAGCTTTCTATTGTTTGATTTCCAAAAGAAAGAAGAGAGAAAGAAAAAACGCTCGTGGGTTTTAACCCTACAACAACGCGCGCTGGGAAGTCGAGAAGTCCAAGTCTGAGCTATAACACTGCCCACATTCCAACCTGTGTGAATGCCAGAGACGGTTTGGGCAGTTGCTGAGGATTAATAATGCGCGCGAGTGGTGGGCTTGATGTATTGACGAGCTGCGAGTTGGAGCTGTTGCCGAAAATGTCCATAGATTTCAATGCACAGTGGAACGAATGTTTCGTACTTAATTTAGGTACATCCAAGAACAAAACATACTTGAAATTTTCGCCCGAATCGGAACCAAATTGGTTAGCAGTTTGCAACATGACCCCAAAACTATATTAAGCAGAACAACTGCAAAAATCGAAGTCCTAGGCGATCATCCTAGGTGAGTCTTTGACATTCTTAACGGCGAAGTAAGTCCGAAGTCTGATTTCGCTGTGTGGATACAAAAGTCCCACCCTTTGGTTACAGCAATCAATTGCTTGTGCGACAGAGTAGCGCCAGTGGCCAAAAAATAACTCTCGGAGCAATGGGAGCAAAGGCATGCTCACTGCTGCTTTAGAATGAAACCTGCTTCTAGAAATTCACCTGATTTTTGAAATTAAGATTTATAACCCAATTTACCTCTAAAACCATTCACATTTTCTCTAATTAAGAATTGCAGATTTTTGCCAAACAAAACAAAGGAATCGTGCCACTGTGCGAAGGTCATTGACTTTCTAATTGTGTGTGCGCAAGGGACTTTGTCAGCTAGAAACATGAACCTGTATGTGTGTGTGTGTGTGTGGCTCAATGGGTTTCTTATAATATGATTAATGGGTTTGTTTTGCTCCTACCTTCTGGGCGATTCTTGTATTTATTTCAACAAATTACATTTGAATATACAGACCAAAATAGTAACATGATCAAAATTCCCCAGGAACAATACATCAATGTAGCTTTAAGGCCATCTCTTAACCTTCTAATTGTTATGTATGTAAGGCAGTGGCTATAAAGTTGGTGGACAAATTATGCAACAGGTTCGAAACATAATAACATGGCCCATACGTGGCTGTCAGTCATGGGAAAGTTTCACAAATGTCCCAAAAAACAATCAAATGCCCACCCTCGTTCGTGCCTGTCCATAACAGGTTCACGCATAGCGCACGAAGAGTCCAAGTACCGTAACGCCTGTGAAGCTCATTATAAATTCCATGTGAAAACTGCTTTGAAATCTATTTTGATTTTGGATATTTCCACCTACCGGCAGGGGTAGCGCTAAGCTTTCGAGATTTTAGCAGGGACCAGGAATCAATGTAATTATTCACCCTCCACAATGTGAAGGCATTTCCGTTGGTCCCGACATTTCCGTGTCCCGCACAAACAATAGTCAAACGTCCCAACCCCGACAGTCGACGAATGAGAAGGTTGACCCTCGGCCAAGTGTCCGGAAATGAGATGCAAATATTATGTGGGATTCATGGCCAGGTCCTGGTGAAGCTCACCCACCCTGACACTATGGCGCAATTAAAACTGCCCATGCGCCGCTGACTCGCAATGAGGGTTGCGCATGCGCACTGCCATATTTGGAGTTTCATAAATGGTCTCATCTATTTAACATACGTAAGTAACTATGTGTGCCTCTCCTGGCGATGAGGGTAAGAAAATTGTCTTGCCGTTATGCACGTGCATTTTCCAGCAAGAGAACAAAAGAAAATTGCACTGCTTCAGTGAATTTACTACCAAGTAATTTGGAAGATATTTACGATATAAATTTATTAGAAATTATGCAAAGTTCTTTGTTGTGGTGGGGTTTTCGGGCAACAACTACACTCAGAAAATGAATTAAGTACTTAAAGTACATATAAATAGGTAAGGTAAAAGTGATCCGAACATTTCCAGTATTTTTAATTAATATATTAATACAGGAGCGCTCATGCCTAATCCGCAAGCCAAGCATTTGTTGCTGTTTGACGCGAAGGAATAGCGGCCGCGCATAGGAGCAACGCGAGCCATAAACCTTGATAAAGCAACATGTCTCTCGCAAACTCGAACGCAACAAAAAAGTGGCTTAGCGTAGTCGGCACTGTCGTTGTTCTTGCTTAAAATATATTTTGTGCATTAGAATTTTATTTCACGCGACCGTTTGCATGGTTAGCCTTTACACACCAAAAACTCGCACAGTCAAAAATATGGCTGAAAGTCTTCTATAAATTGGCAGGGTTCACTCCAGGGTTCGAACCGTCGAAACTTTTTGGGTTCAGGTTCACGAAGAGGCTTTAGAAGGTCGCTAAACCTATGTTCGGTTTCGAGCCGGGGCCCAGGAATAATTTTGGTTGTCCGACTTGCTGCGACGGTTTGCAGCCCTGGTAAAAACTCTAACAATCATATTTGATTTTACAATGCCATTTTTGTATTAAACTTAATTAATATGCACTATGACCAAATTTCCTTTGCCCTTTTTAAATGAGATATCCAGTGATTTCGAACTTGAGAATTACAAGTATTCTCATGTTTTTTTGGCAGAAGGTAGATTCAATTCAATACAAGTGGTATCTTAGACGCTAAGTCACCTAATTGTAAAATGGCGCAACCTATTGAGACGACATTACACTCGAGTTCGAATTCGGATTCCCCAGTAGAGTAAGTAAACATTTTTAAAATCAATGACAAGTTAAAGTAGGCCCTGCCCGACTTCGATACACCCG
Source organism: Lordiphosa stackelbergi (assembly GCA_018904235.1). NCBI lineage: Eukaryota > Metazoa > Arthropoda > Insecta > Diptera > Drosophilidae > Lordiphosa > Lordiphosa stackelbergi. Next base: position 11,600 of record JAEIFU010000705.1, on the reverse strand, counting down.
GAAGAAATGTTCAATAACCTTAATTTATGTTATTCAACATAGCCCCAACATTATTGTCAAACTTTTAAAAATACTGTTAAAAGACAGCGCATGCTGCCACTCCAATAAGTGGCAAACTTTGTGGCTCTTAAAGAAAAGCCTAAAAGCAGGCAACATATTTTTATTAACAATATATCACAGTCCAAACATCTGACAAATAATAAATTCTTATTTTTTGCTCTGCAATTTATTAACAAATGTTAATGAAAAATTTCAGAGATTATAAAGGTTGGGTATAAAAATTGAAACTTTTTTATTAAGGTGGCGGGATGGTCGACGGAAATGGAACAAACTTGATCTGCGGGCTGGAGCTCTTTTATGCCCTGAGATCTATATTTTCACACCGTCACATGGACGGATATGGCTATATCAACTTGGCTGTTGATGCTGTTCAGCTTTCATATCTCAAAAAATACGATTTTTGACTTAATGATACAAAAATATTCTCTGTAGGAAATTTGGTCGAAAACGTTTCTTCTGCCTGTTACATACATTTGCACGAATGTAGTAAACCCTTTTCACTCTACAAGTAACGGGTATAAAAATGTTAAAGTCAAAGCGTAAATATAAATTTAGAGGAAAGCTAACTTCTGCCTGACTGAAGTTTATATACCCTTGCAGCTCGTAAATTGTCAAAAATAAGGGTTTTGAATCATTTTCGTGGAATAATTTCATTTTCGCTGTGAACAGTGTTAGTTAAGTGGTTTTCCAAGCTCACCAATAGATGCCGCCACTTTCGTTTTCCTTAGTATATTATCCGAATTTGATTAAAATCGTCAATATGGTGCTAAAGCAAAAAACTATTTATGACTGGAAAGATAAAAGATGCTACCATTTAAAACAAAAAAGTTTTTCTCATCAGAACTCTTTTTTCGACCGAAAGTATTGATAACCAAAAAGTGTTTTTTTAAGTAACGAGGAGTTTCATACAAAAATTGAGGGAAGAAGAAGCAGAAGTTACGATTTTGCCAGTTTGAACTTTTTGCAAGTACGGAGGTGAGAAGGTGTTAGTAGCAGACGCAGCATTGAGAGCGCACCATGTTAATTCACTTTGCGTCTACCTACATCGATTAGCTGGAGTGCATTTAGCTAAAGTGGCAAACAAGCAAAAACGAAAGATTCGTTTGGAAATGTATTCGCAGCAAGGAAAAATGTCTTTAATTTTGGCGGTAAAAGAGCGAGATATTATTTGGGATCTTTTCCACCCCAAACATTCGGACATAAATTTTGTGAACAAGACTTGGGTAGAAGTGACGAAGCTTCTACAAAAATTCAACTTAAGATGAAAACAAAATACAAATAATCGATCAGTGTAACGCACCGCCAGTGAAACAAAAAATACCACAAACATAAATTTTTCTTAAGTCTGGTCACACTACTCTTACGTTCCACGTTGACAAAACATATGACCGAGTGGGCCTTAAAATTTTTTTCAGATCTATCTTTTCTTTGAAATAAAATTATACATATTTTTTATATTTTTTTTATATTTATATATTTTAAAAATTTATAAATATTAAATATTAAAATTTTTTCTTTTTTGTATGAGGATATATTAATATTTATTTCCGTTGGCATTTCAAAAGAAAGAAAAAAAAAATAATACTGTTGCAGTGAATTTACTACCAAGTAATTTGGAAGATATTTACGATATAAATTTATTAGAAATTATGAAAGTTCTTCATGTTGTGGTGGAGTTTTCGGCCAACAACTACACTCAGAAAATGAATTAGGTACTTAAAGTACATATAAATAGGTAAGGTAAAAGTGTCCAAACATTTCCAGTATTTTTTAATTAATATATTAATACAGGAGCGCTCATGCCTAATCCGCAAGCCAAGCATTTGTTGCTGTTTGACGCGAAGGAATAGCGGCCGCGCATAGGAGCAACGCGGGCCATAAACCTTGATAAAGCAACATGTCTCTCGCAAACTCGAACGCAACAAAAAAGTGGCTTAGCGTAGTCAGCACTGTCGTTGTTCTTGCTTAAAATATATTTTGTGCATTAGATTTTATTTCACGCGACCGTTTGCATGGTTAGCCTTTACACACCAAAAACTCGCACAGTCAAAAATATGGCTGAAAATCTCCTACAAATCGGCAGGGTTCACTCCGGGGTTCGAACCGTCAACATTTTTTGGGTTCGGGTTCACGGAGCGGCTTTAGAAGTCGCTAAAGCTATGTTCCGGTTTCGAGCCGGGGCCCAGGAATAATTTTGGTTGTCCGACTTGCTGCGACGGTTTGCAGCCCCGGTAAAACTCTAACAATCATATCTGATTTTACTATGCCATTTTTGTATTAAACTCAATTAATATGCACTTTGACCAAATTTCCTCTGCCCTTTTTAAATGAGATATCCAGTGATTTCGAACTTGGGAATTACAAGTATTCTCATGTTTTTTTGGCAGATGGTAGATTCAATTCAATACAAGTGGTATCTTAGACGCTAAGTCACCTGCTTGTGAAATGTTCGAGTTCGAATTCGAATCCCGCTGTAGAGCAAATAAACATTTTTAAAATCAATGATAAGTTAAAGTAGGCCCTGCCCGACTTCGATACACCCGTTACTCCGCGGAAGAAATGTTCAATAACCTTAATTTATGTTATTTAACATAGCACCAACATTATGGTCAAACTTTTAAAAATACTGTTAAAAGACAGCGTGCTGCCACTCCAATAAGTGCCAAACTTTGTGGCTCTTAAAGAAAAGCCTAAAAGCAGGCAACATATTTTTATTAACAATAAATCACAGTCCAAACATTTATGACAAATAATAAATTCTATTCTTAAATTCTTAACAAATTCAGAGATTATAAAGGTTGGATATAAAAAATTGAAACTATTTTGGTGGGAAGGTCGACGGAAAAATTTGAAACAAACTTGATCTGCAGGCTGGAGCTCTTTTATGCCCTGAGATCTATATTTTCACACCGTCACATGGACGGATATGGCTATATCAACTTGGCTGTTGATGCTGTTCAGCTTTCATTCTCATCTCAAAAATACGATTTTTGACTTAATGATACAAAAATATTCTCTGTAGAAAATTTGGTCGAAAGCGTTTCTTCTGCATGTTACATACATTTGGCACAAATGTAGTAAACCTTTCACTTTTCTCTCTACAAGTAACGGGTATAAAAATGTTAAAGTCAAAGCGTAAATATAAATTTAGAGGAAAGCTAACTTCTGCCTGACTTGCAGCTCGTAAATTGTCAAAAATAAGGGTTTTGAATGATTTTCGTGGAATAATTTCATTTTCGCTCTGAACAATGTTAGTTAAGTGGTTTTCCAAGCTCACCAATAGAGGGCGCCACTTTCGCCTTCCTTAGTATATCATCCGAATTTGTTCAAAATCATCAATATGGTGCTAAAGCAGAAAAGTATTTATGACTGGGAAGATTAAAGATGCTACCATTGAAAACAAAAAAGTATTTCTCATCAGAACTCATTTTTCGACCAAAAGCATTGATAAAAGTGTTATTTTACTAAATGCCCATACGGACATCCGAAGTAACGAGAAGTTTCATACAAAAATTGAGGGAAGAAGAAGCAGAAGTTACGATTTTGCCACTTGAACTTTTTGCAAGTACGGAGGTGAGAAGTTGAATGTTACGATTAACAGACAATGTTAGCAGCAGACGCAGCATTGAGAACGCACCATGTCAAGTCATTCTGCTTCTACCTACATCGATCAGCTGGAGTCCATTTAGCTAAAGTGGCAAAAAAGCAAAAACGAAAGATTCGTTTGGAAATGTCTTTAATTTTGGCGGTAAAAGAGCGAGATATTATTTGGGATCTTTCCCACCCCAAACATTCGGACTTAAATGTGAACTAGACTTGGGTAGAAGTGACGAAGCTTCTACAAAAATTCAACTTCAGATGAAAACAAAATACAAATGATCGATCAGTGTGACGCACCGCCAGTGAAACAAAAAATACCACAAACATAAATTTTTCTTAAGTCTGGTCACACTACTCTTACGTTCCACGTTGACAAAACATATGACGAACTTAGCTAAATTACATGTCCGAATGGGCCTTAAGATTTTTTTTCAGATCTATCTGTTTTTTGGCAGCTATACTACATACAGGGTGGTCCATCTAGTGTTTGGAATTTGAACTATTCATAATTTGACTTTAAGAACGTCAAATGTCATTCGGAAAGCGACTAATATTTAGAAAAAACTTTGACATTTACGAAATGGGAAATATTAAAAACATATTTCTTAAGTGGAGATGCCTCGACTCAAACTGTGCGAAATTTAAACAAATAAATGTAAGCCAAAAAAAAATCAATTTGTGGATAAATTCGTGAAGCAACCCGTGTACGTACTCGTCCGGTGCGCTCGACCGAAAACATTTCCAAGTCAGTCGTGGTGGTCATTTGACCGAAATTATTTTTCATAAATACAAGTTTTTCTTACTAAAACTAGTATTTCGACTGATCGTTCCCATGGCTGCTATATGCTATAGTCATCCGTATATTTTTACCAAAGGGCTTCGCGCAAAGTTTGGTTAGGATAGCTTTAAAACTGACGGGGAGATGGCATAGAAACGGATGGACGGACGGACGGGCTTGGCTATATCAACACAGCGCGTCATGCTGATCATGTATTACAAACATCCGGACAATTTTAATAAACCCTCTTCAAGGGTATATCAATTTCAGAGCATTTTTCTCTCAGTTTAGATTCTCAGAAATCAGTAGAAGAGTTTTGGGAGTCGGTAGCCCATAATTTAAGGCCCTCTTCTGGTCTGGAAAATTTTTTTACAAATTTTTTTTTTTTATTCTTTTATTTTTTAGCTTAGATATTCAAAAATATTTATCCCAAAAGGATTTTTCAAAATTCGAAATACTTTCGGAGTTATAGCCATTTTTGTCGACCAAAGTCTTCACAAATACAAATAATTTTCACATTACTTCAAACTTTGAACGCGTTTTTCTCGAAACCACGTTTTTCAAACTGGTGCCAACGTTTTCTCATGTTCTTCCGAACCGATTTTGATGATGTACACTGGACTGCATAAAAAAATGGTCAAAAATCGATTTTTCGTTTTTGAAAGGCCGCCATTTTTTCAACGGACGATAAAGGCATTCATACTTACCAACTTTTCATCTTCCGTTTTGCTTTCTCATAATTCTAACTCCCGGAAACATGGGCACCATCGACACGTCTTTTTTGGAATAGCCTACTTTGGATCCCGAAAACTTTTTGAACAGCCCTCGCATTCACAAATTTTTAATTTTGTATTTTTTATAATGAATTGTACAACCAAATACAAAAAAACAGAATTATAAAATCTCTTCCCAATTTCTTTCCACGAATTTTTAAAAAACCATGTAAAATTTAGCCCTCTAGACCAGAAGAGGGCCTTAAATAAGAAATATATTTTCTAATGTTTATCTTTTAGTATTTTAAGGCTAAGTTGAAAAGTATTTTGAATCTGACAATCGTTAAGTTTCACGTTAGCGAAAACTTCACAAAGTCATATTTCTAACTGCAGTCGAAAATGTTTAGCATATTTAAACGATTGCAACATATTCCCATACAAAATGTCTATTGACAAAGATAATTTTTCGGAACTTCTTAATTAGAAAGTGGATTATTTAAAAGTCGACAGCAAAGTCTGCTGTTGATGACTAACTAACTAACTGACTAGCTAATAAAATGTTTGATATAAATAAATACTTAGATCTGTCCTTTCTGACAAGGTAAATGAAAATTTCGGACCTAGGTAAGGTAAAAGGCAATCGAATTTAAAAATACCGAGGTAAGGTAAAGGGTACATCAAATTCGTATCAAGGTATGTGTCTAGGTACTTTCTAAAAAGAAAATATATTCTTAATTTAAGTCCAAAGATTCCTTAAATCAATCCTACTACAACTTTTAAAACCAAAAGTAAATTGATCCAATTAGTACAAAATGTTCTCGGTTTAAACTCACACAGAGAACAAAAAATTAAATTTATGCTGATATGAACCAGATTAAAATGAACTTTACAAAAATCAAAAATTTCTTTTACATTTTGACAAGAAAATAATATCTTTCTGATCCAAAATAATATCATTCACGTAAATTGATATTAAATAGTTTCAGAATGATACTAAAAATGTTATTATGATATGTTAAAAAATATCGATTCGAAATTTGTAACATTTTAATTTACTATTTTTTCATATCGTCTTAAAATTGATAAGAAAAAATATTATTTATTTTTCTGTGCATAAAACTATTAACCAAGTTCCAAATTGTTCTAAAATTACCTAAGACCATAAGTTAACCAAAGACTCTTGAAACACATATATGAGTAATGGGCCAATTTGATACTCAATTTAAGTACACCCAAGAACGAAACTTGCTTGAAACTGTGTAAAACATTTCATCCTGTTTATACTAGAGCTCTGTCAGTGGTTTCTTTGCCTGTGTGTAAAGTAGCTACATTTGATTAGGAACACATTTTCTATCGTATATCTAGGTCAAATGAATCATCATGGGCATTAACTGCAACCACATGTCCAGCAAAAGTCATCACAGCCTCGGATGCACGAATGGAGGGGCAACTTGTGGAATTATGTGATTAACAGATTTCCATTGTGTGTATGCCCCTCGAGGTTAGGCGAGGAGAGGAGAGAAGAAACGGAGTGCGTGTCTCACAATTTATCATCCTCGCTGGAGCTGCAGGAAAATATAAAAATCTCTAGCCCCAGAAACTAGGCGCAAATCATCAGCCGAGAAGTTCATCGAACCTGGTTGTAAATGGTGAGCGCGAGCGAGAGCGACAGCCTCAATACTGTGTGTCCACACAAAAGCTAGAGAGAAGCAGGGACTGCGACTGCGACGGAGACGACCGAGGCGAAAGCATAAAAAGTTAGAATGTTAATGGATGCCACAGTCAAAGAAAGAAGCTTGCGACGCGTGCCTGCCTGGTGGAAGGAGAACGGGTTCACGCACGTGCACTGTGGCTTTCCCCTAAAGAAAGCGAGGCGTGTATTAACGATCGAACGAGGTGAAGAAACCTTAGATGGTAGCCTAGAGTCAAGCATCCTTGGTTTGATGGAGAAACAATCGCTTGTTGTGCTTCCTTCAAGCTTTCTCTTCTGCTCCCATTTCACCATCCGGTTGCACATAATTGCCCACCGCTTACCTTCTCCCTTCTCACTCACTGTCTTTCTTTCTGTATTTGATGGTCCTTGTGCACTTTGGCTTGATGTCAAGTGGTGGCTTCCTTTCTTTCAAGAGGATGCAAGTGCAGCGCAGCGAACAGGAAATATTGAATTAATAATTATGTAGATACGTTGACGAAGCGACCGTTTCCTTGTCCCTAATTAGAGGCGCAGTCTGCAACGTAGGCACATCTTTGCCCAAGCGAGTCAGGGGTAGCTGGATGGAAGTCACCCCTGTATGACAACATTTAAATATTCAAACGATCACTTCACACTCCACGGACTCAAGACGGGTACCGTGATTCCACCACCATCATCTTGTTACCTGTGTGTGTGTGTGTGTGTGTAACGTAACGTCTGGCCCACGGGGGTTGCTAGACCATCTAATTATCATTTTTCAACATTCAGGTGTCGGAGTCATCATCAGGTGTACTTGTTGTATGTATCAAGGATTTTGGAGTCGCACGACTGCACGCAACAAAAAACCGTCGATTTTCCTTTGTCTGAGGCTCGGACCCTCTCCCTTGTCCTGTTCTGCTGGCAATTACTTCAAAATGCCTTAATGTTGTTTCTCGTTCTTCTGCCTTCTCGTTCGCCGCGTTGTTTACCTTTTGTGATCCTCTGACTTTGACTCTGACGCTTCCCCTAAAAAAGTCGCTTTTGTCTGCCCGTAGCTCACATTCCCGGTACGTCACACTCGACTCGTCTTCACTTCGCTTTGACTGGGTTTTTGTTTATTTTGTATGGACAATCAAAGTGGTTCCCCCGTTTTGGGCTTTGGCTTTAATTTTCAGAGCATCCTGTTGCTTGTTCTTGCATGAAACAGGATGCCAATGACCGTGTAATGCACGACCCTTACCCTTTTTACCCCCGAAGCACTCAACTGTTGCTATATTCATGCTGATTCAATTCTGTTTGATTTCCAATTTGAATGTATGTAGGAAACGATAATTGCCTGTTCCTTTTGTGCGCAGGGTGTGGTTTGGTATTCAATTTCCGCTACATGTTGCACTTAGAACGTCAAGTGTAGCTGCATTTTAAAAGTCGTCCCGTTGGAACAAAAAAAATAGGCACAGGGATTTTGTTTGTAGCTAATTTTTATACTCTGTAAAAAAAAAAGAAAAATGTGTTCTAAGTTTCAGGGCAACTTGGTGGTGCTGGCTGAACGTTAGAGACGGCAAATTGGGAAAGCTTTAGAATTTTATACGCTTAAACCAAGAACGTACCTATTGTTTCAAATACGGTTTATATGGTTTAATATTTCGAGCATTATTTTGATATAAGAATTTATTGTTAAAACAAAGCAAAAAAGTTTTTAAACTTTCATCAAACTTAAAATTTTGCTTATTTAATCGGTTGTAAGCAAATTTTGCAACACAGTTCCTGATAGCTGAACAAATGACTTTGTAATAAAACCTGCATGAATTTCACATCAAATTCTTACAGCTAAAAAAAAGCTAGATTTTAAATGTCTTAAAGACCAACAATTATCAAAAGATGCTTACTGCGAAGGATAAAGCAAGGCTTCGCAACATCTCGTGCATTAAAAACATTGCAGGCGAAGTGTTGTAACCAATCTCCACAAGAAAAGGCATAAATATAGCACACTTGTACACTTGAAGACAGCACTGTTGTAGATTAACCAAATCCACTATCTACACGGAATTTTTGTTAGACCAGTCGTGCTCGCTAAGGCACAGGTGCTCGCCTTAAAGCTAAATTAGGTCTATGCTTCAGATTGGAGCGATCGTCAGAGTTGGTGCAAACTAAATTCTATTAACTTTGCAAAGATTCATAGAGAATCCATTAAAAATAATACAGCAAATGAGCCGCTCTCAACTCAAATTATTGCCACTAGAATGTACTTCAAGGCTCTACCAAACGGAAACAAGCATGAAAGTTTAAAAGGATTCAAAACCCAGAAGCAATACAGATGTTTCAGTCCAATGAATCTCAAATGTCAGAAAAGTTCGAAGTTGCAAGGTTCAATCTAAATAGATGCCGAATACATTCAATGCGACAGTGGTCTGGCCTGATTTGGAATTATTTCGTACAAGAATATTGTATTATCGTATCGTATTGAATGAAAATTAAATTCCATTTGACGATAATTATTTTGCTCAATATGAATATATAATCTGGACCTACTAAATTTGGATTCTCTCCCTCGATATTTTTCTTATATAATAATAATATTACCGCTTTTGAAGACATGGAAGATCAGATCTTGAAAAATGCTGAAAGAAAGCAACTACCAAACAAAAATAACAGATTTTTTTTTAAATCAATTTGTGTAAGATGATCCCATTTTGAAAAGACTTAAACAAAATTTTAATAGTAAAACCCATTTGAGACATTTGAATCGTAAAGTGATTTAGGTTATCCTTATCTAATAGCTAAATTACACATAAGTAATAACTATTTGTCTTTAAAATAAAATGAGCATAATTCACTGAATTGTTTATACGCAAATTTTTGCTTACAACCGATAGATTGCTTATATGCAAATGATTTGCATATAACCGATAACCGCTTAAATGCAAATATCGCTTATATGCAAAAATATTGCTTTATTATAACTTTTGCATATAAGCGATATTCACAGTAGTTCGAAATGTACTTTTTGAATTTGCCCTGGTATTTACAAAAATTTTCTAAAAACAGAAAAAGAGATCTAGAACTTCCAAAAATACGCTATATAAAAAATGTTTGAGAATTAGAAAGGTCTCCAGATAAATTATAAACCTATATAAGAGAAGGCTCGCTCTCATGTTTTGTAAACAAAACTAGCAAAAGTTTCAAGAAACAACGCAAATGCTTTACCACCAAAAAGTTGAAAGAATCATGTCTTGTCTAATTTTACTTTCATTGTTTTTTGCGGTTCCCAACTGATCAAAGCAACGATGGTATAGAATGGCAAGTGATATCATGTTTTCTTTAGCGGAAAGCCTACTGAAGATTCATTCGGGAGGATGATGACAGGGTCACTTTTTAGTCACTGTTTAGTCACTGTTTAGTTACTGTTAAGCCACTGTTTAGTCACTGTTAAGTCACTTTTAAGTAACTGATCAGTCACTGTTAAGTCACTGTTTTGTTACTATATTGTTACTATTTAGTCACTGTTTAGTCACTGTTTAGTCACTGTTCAGCCACTAATGAGTCACTGATTAGTCGCTGTTCACCTACTGATTAGTCACTGCTCAGTCATTGTTTAGTAACTGTTCAGTTACTGTTCATTCGCTTTTTAGTCACTGTTCAGTCACTGATTAGTCGCTGTTTAGTCACTGTTTAGTTACTGTTTAGTTACTGTTAAGTCACTGTTTAGTCACTGTTAAGCCACTGTCCTTAGTAACTGATCAGTCACTGTTTAGTCACTGTTCAGTCACTTTTTAGTTACTGTTCAGTCACACTTTAGTCACTGTTTAGTCACTGCTTAGTCACTGTTACTGTTTAGATACTAATCCCCTCTTTCCACCTCTCCTTCCCTTTTTTTGTGTGTACCCATGAAAAAGATAGCTCTGAAGACCTTGTCATTCATAAAAGGGTTTACTACTTTGACCTTTTGGCTGGCCAGTTTTTTATAGCCCAGTTCCACTGCCACATATATGTACATCAACAAATTTTGGTGTTCCACTGCTAAAAATTCCATCAATGTACAGTTAATGTGAAATATTACGGTAATAATAGTGGTGAAATCATCGTCATATCGATAGAAAATTGAGTACTTTTTGTTAACATTGAGTAGCTTGTGTAAAGTTTTACCACTATTATCACCGTAATACTTAACATTAACTTTACATTGATCGAATTTTTAGTAGTGGAAACACCAAAAGTTGTTGATGCACATATATATGGCAGTATAACTGGGCTATAACATCTTATCAAAGATGCTAACCGGTTCTGAACCGAACCGGTTTTGATCCGAACCGAACCGCTTTTTTCGCTCGTGAACCGAACCGTAAACCGAACCGGTGTGTTTTCAAAAATGCTGAACCGAACCAAAAACCGAAAAATAAAATGGTTCGGTTCGGTTCACTTCAGCTAGGTATTGAGTTACTGGCGAATAGTGAGCAAAATCAGCCATTAGTTTTAAAATATTACAAAAATACTTAGAAAAGCAGAGTTGTTGTAAAAAAGCTAAGAACATCAACCTTATTAAAATTGCGGACCCCAAGTTGCAAAAAGCCAAGTCTTGATTGACTTACCTACTACTCAAACGTTAACTTTTTATCTTTAATTGAGATTGGCTTGAAATATAAAACGCGTATGAGTATTTCTATGGCTGGCAGGCATGCAAAATTAAGTTTGAAAAAAGGGAGGATGACGTAGCTCAGTAATTGTCAACTCTTTGAAAAAAAAAACACTTCGCCTATTTTCGAATTCGAGTTCTTAGATC